>JAQQSJ010002864.1:0-12248 GCA_028644305.1 Xerus rutilus
GTGAGACCGAGAGAGAGGAAGAGAAGAGGCCTAGATATTCCTTTCAAGAGCATACCCCTATGACCTAACTTTCTTCCACTAGGCCTGACCTCCTAAAAATTCTACCACCTCCCATTGGTGCCTTGGGCCAGGGACCAATCCTTCAACACATGTGCCTTTGGAGTACATTCAAGATCAAAAAGATAAATTCCTCTCCTCAGAAAAGGAAGAAGATAAGGAGGAGATAAAAGTTTCCCTACTTGTGTCTTAAAAATCATACGCTCACTTCTTTTTTTCCTTCATTGAATTTTACGTGCATGATTTGTTCTTTAATCACTGTATAATAATGAGCAACTTTTGAACATAAAATGTCTATTTTCTAATATATAAAGACTATATTTAAAATAATTATTAAAGAAATGAACAGGATAAAAATTTTATAATATTGACCGTATAGACTGTACATTGTCTAGAGCATTCTTCAAAAGTACAATTTTTAACTGGATGATCCTGGATTGTGTATGTAGATCATTGTGTTATCTCTGTGAGTTACAAGGTACTCTGTGTGGTTCCAGTGAATCATTAACGTATGTTCAATGTTTGTCTCACTGGTTTGTGGTCCAAAGCTGTCCATGCCATAGATGACATTATCCTAAAAAGGTAATATGATAACAACTGGTGTTGATGAACTAATTACTTACATGGATTTGTCCTCATTCTGTGACATCCTTATGAAAATAGTGCAATCTCAATTTGAAAAAATTTGGAAAATTTTGGAAAAGGATAAAATATGAAATGATTGACTTATACTCCAAATTCTAGTATGGATGAGGAGCTTTTTGTACTTTCTTGGATCTTTGTGTACTTTCATCCAAGTTTTTATTCTACTTACAATACTACATGTACATATGTTAGGAAGTTGTGATCCTATTGTATATACTTTTTCTACTTTCTCATCCAATCTTTTATATTTTTTCTTTGCCCTCAGTTTCCAACTAAACTCATAGTGAGACTGACTCAGGATAAAATTCTTCCTGGATGAAATCCTTGGTAATGATGCCTTAGGCAGGTAAATGTTTTAAGTAATTTAGCAATGCAAGAAAATCACATTGTATCCAGTGTTCATTTTCCAGATAATTGCCAAAGACATTATTCTTTGCATCTTTACCATTTTTTCTTTATATTATTATGAAGATCTTGTGAAACCAATGACTACATTAATTTTTAAGACTTAATGAATTTTGCCATATGTCCCTGCTTTTATATATACTGAAGCTATCTGAGAATCTAATAGGAAAACAAAGTATTTTGGGGGAAAAATTTCTTTTTACAAAATTTAGAAGAAAGTCTTACATCTTCAGTCCAATTCAAACGATTTTATGAATTAACTACAATTGCTGGTAATATCAATTATTGATATTATATTACTCTTGATCTTATTTCTTTTCCTCATTTTCTTTCTCTCTCTGCCCCCACCTAGTGCCACCACCACTTTCTCTTAAAGTGAATGACAAAATGTTTCAAGAATAGAATTAGATTATATGGAATTTCTACAAATCGTACCTCAGCTCTTGGACCTAGTCAAAAGGTGACAGTCAATTAAATGATTTCCATTCCACACAAATATTGGATTTGTTCTTCAAACAATGTCTCATTTTTATATTGCTTTTATCAAGAATGTAGAAAAATTATCTTCTAAAGATTAAATAGTGATACACATAGAACACTTGTTTTCTACTTGTCTTAAAGTGTGACATTGAATTAAAATATATTAAGATCTGTGTTCTTTCATAAAGAATATCCAGGTTTATGTTCACAGAATTACTTCATAATTAAAAATTAAGAGCAATTTTTCAGGTGCAGGTGGTAGGTTCTTATTACATGTTCAATGTACATTTTCTAAGAGTTCATTTTGTTTTTTGAGATTCATGTTCCTCAGGGAAACTTTACAGAGATGTGCTAAAGGCTTGGTGGAAAGCACTAAACAACTCAATTTGATAAAATAAATAATACTTTCATGTTCAAAGACATAAAATCCTGGAATAAGAAGTGAAAAATGCATGAATGAAAAGCAAGTAATGTTGGATTTGGCTGCAAATATTGTGGGGGAACAGGTATTTAGTTGAACAATTGAAAAACTTCTTCCGTATGAACTAACATATTGGTGATGAGAGGCCATACATTCTACAATATTTTAGCATTTCTATTTGGACATCTAATTGTGAACACATTTCTTTTCTTTTAAACAAATCTATAGGATATCTGTGCCCTAAGACTGTGTTAGAGACTACAATGTTCATCTATTGGAAAACCATTTCCTATTAAGTGAGGAGTTATATCTAATATGGCTAGTATAAACTAGGCAGTTACTAGTACGAATACTAATAAAAGTGGCAATAATGGCTATGCCTAATGTTACCTCTGGAGTGCTAAGTGCTAGAGATATCAGCATTGTGTTCCTCCTTTATTATAAACTTTTCCACACTCTTTTATTACTTATTTACATGCTATCTTTCCAAGTATTAGGTAAGGGATATATATGGGGACAGAAACTGTCTACTTTGTTTCTCTTCATATCCAGAACTTACCTGTGGTACATACTTTCCACTTTATAAATATTCTTTGATTGAATGACTGATACTTATGTGCTGAATAATGAACACCTCAATTTAACTGACACTAAGCTCAAAGTACCTCAGGTATTTCTCTTTATTCTGCAATGATAATGAAATACAGACATTTGTGATGGTGTCCAAACACATGGCTTCTAATTGACAGGTCTCTTTACCTACTTTGCATGTTTCTCCCTCTAGGATTCAAAACTCTGGATGAATGGTGCAAAATCATCCCCACTGAAATTGCAAATCAAATAGAACAAAACAGAGGAATACATTGACCTTAGACAAGGGTTTGGCTGGATTGCATTGGAGTCCTCCAACAAAATCAAAATGTAGGTAACAGGTGCCCAGGAAAATACCAAATCTCGATAGATTTGAATGAGCCACATTTTGGCTTTCCTCATTTCTCAGATAATGCAGTGAGTCTTCTTTTAAGGAATACAAGAAACAAAAGGTAATGAGAGTAAGAACATTTTCATGGGAATATATCAGATAATGTTTGGAAAAATTGTTGGAAGTATGTAATTGAAAATGTGTCAACTGCACTTTGAGAAAACCAATATATATGTATATATTTCGATACTGAAATATAAGCATTTGAATACTTACATATTTGAATACTTATATATTTATATGTGTGCATCCATATTTTAATTTATATTTATATTATGTACATTGTATATGAGCAACGCAAACTTACCTTGAAAGAGACTATCTTTCATGCCACTTCAGTATATCCACAATCATTAAAAATCATTAAAATAAAACACCGAAGAATGAACTCCATTAGTTTTCTCTCTAAAGTTCTAAAACAAGAGGTTTTACTGTGAACAACTATCAAAGTTCCAAAATCAATTGATCTTGCTATATCCATGAAAACAACTTTGCCACAGTCAGTCTAGTTTCTGATAATTTAGCAAATTAAAATTCCTTAAAAGTTCCAAGGAAAGCGTGAGGATATTCATTAGGTAATACGCCAAGTATTTTAATTCCTGAGGAGGAAACAGCAATGTTAGGGAAAACTATTTCTCATTTCTATGTACAAATTTGTGCTAGAACTGTGTGTAAATCCTTATTGAGGTTTATAATTGCTATTTTAGAAATGAAATAAAAATAGCATTAAATACATGTGTAATTTCTTAGGGAAATTCTAAAGTCTTCAATTTGCAGGGTTGTGATTTTCTGGAATGCCTATTTCAGTGATGTCCACAGGGTTCTAAATGTCTTTAGAGATGGATCACCGATATTATATTTCCCTTTTATTGTATCACCTGTACAAATTCCTCTGATTGTGTATTCATTCAAACTCACCTTCAAATGAGGAGAGTATGACTGTGCTACCAACTGACATTTTAACTTATCTAGTATTTCACAAGCAAAAGTGATTCTACTTCTTCCTAATTGGGTAGAACCAAACTCAAAATAATGTACATGTGTCATATTCTTTCCTTCTGCATGAATATCATTTTGCTACTCGATTCTTAGATAAAAGCAGCTACATCAGAAGGACACAGAAGTCCTCTGCTCTACAAATTCAGTGTATACCCAAGAGAGAAAGAAGCTGACATTGTACACAAAGTGTGTGCCAAGTATTTCAGCCAGGTGCTCACCACAGGGTCCAATGGCACCTGAAAGAAGGATATTCTTAGTTGATTTTTGTGGCTGTATTAAAATACTTTGGTGTACTAAAAGAATGAAAATTAATTTCTCAGATTTCTGGAGGCTGGGAAGTCCAAGAGCAAGGCCCTGGCATAGTTATTGTCCAGTAGTCTGTGCTTTCACAAAGAACAGAGTGGTCCTCCAGGAGGAAGAAAGCTTTCTCCTCACATGGCAGATGGAGGAAGGACAATGCAGTTTTGATTTGCATATTCCTGATGGCTACAGACGCTGAACATTTTTTTTCGTATATTTATTGGCCATTCATTGGAGAACTGTCTGTTCAGCTCAGTTGACCACTTATTGTTTTTAATACGATGCATTTCTTTTTGTCAGTTCTTCCTATAATAAGCTCCTGAACCCTGTCCTATTCAGGAGGTTATTGCCTGTATCTCTATCATGAAATGTTTCTTCTTTGTTTTCTTCTAGTAGATTCAAGGTTGCAGGCCTCATGTCCACGTCATTGCTCCATTTTGAGTTGATTTTTATGGAAGATGAGGGATAGGGATTTAATTTCAGTCTTCTATATATGGATATATGGTTTTCCCAGCAATGTTTTTTTAAAGACACTGTCTTTTCTCCAATATATGTTTTTGGCAATTTTGACAGGAAACAGATAACAATAGTCTCATGGGTTTATTTCTTATTTTCCCCTTCTATTCCATTGGTCCAGGTGTCTGTTTTCATGTCAGTACCATGTTGGTTTTGTTACTGTGCTTTGTAGTACATTTTAAATAGAGTGTTAGGATGCCCCCCTGCCTTGCTGTTTTTGCTCAGGATTGCTTGGCTATCCAGGGTCTTTGGTACTTCCATATGAATTTTAGAAATTTTTTCTGATTCTGTGAACACATCCATAAGAGCTCTTTATGTTTTCTAGTATCTTCCTTAATTTTATTTCTTCCATTCTAGAACACATGCCCAATATGCTGCTTTTCCGAAATCATTTACTTATTTATGTTTATATTTGGCCAATTTATTTATATTTAAAAAAATTTTGTGAACAAAATCTCCAATTTCCCCTTAGCATGAGATTTAGGACAAAATTAAAATTTTAATAGTAGATGGTCTGTTGAGATCAATGAAAATGGAAGATGAAGGTCTCAGAAGAGCGCCTTATGCCCCTCAGGACAAGTTCATCCTATACCTCCTTAAAAATGATCATTGGGCAAAAAGCACTTTTCCATCACTCCCAGAGCTGGAATAATAGTTCAGCACATTTTTGATTGTTTTATTTTCTTATGTTTAAGTTTCTTTATGTATTTATAAGTCCAATATTATCCAATATATGAGTTGCAAATATATTGTGCCATCCTGTGATTTCTTTTCCTTTTCTTGATGATATCCTTTTAAGAATTACTTTTTTAATTTTAATGACATCCAATTTATCAATTTTACTTGGTTCTCTTTGCTTTTAGTTTCATATCAGTGACCAAATTAAAAATCAAAAAGATTTAACCATATTTCCATTAAGGTTTATATACACTGTATGTACAAATTCTATACTTTACATAGTTCCTTTTGAAATTTGTTAAGAGAACAAGAAGAAATACATATTTTTAATCCATCTTATCATTGCAGATTATTTTTACTGTTCTTTATTGTGTGGATTAGAATTGGCATTTAGACCAGGTAGAGTGTGTATGCCTGTAATCTTAGTAACTCCGGAGGCCTAGGCAAGAAGGTTGCAAGTTTGAGGCCAGCCAGGGGAACTTAGGGAGAACTGTCTCAAAGCAAAAAGCTACAGAAGTGGTCGTGTAGCTTTGTGATCAAGCATCTCAGGGTCCAATCCCCAGTACCAAAGAGAAATAGCAAAATATAAAGTGAAATAAAATAAAATAAAACTACTAAATAATAAAATATTTAAAGTTTGGGTTTACTTATATTGAGGCTGAAGAACTTGTTTAGTATTTATTGTAAGGCAGATTTGCTAGAAACCAATCATCTGTTTTTGTTTGTTTGGAAATGTCTTTCTTATGTTGGAAAAAATAGTTTTATGGTACATAGGATTTCTCTTCAGCAGAGTTTTTTCAATATTTTGAATATGACATACTAGCCCCTCATGAGTCCCACAGTTTGTGAAAAAAAAGTCAGCAGGTAATGTCTGTGGAGTGCCTTGTATGTCATGAATCGTTTTTCTCTTGCTACTTCACAATTTTCTCTCTGTAGTCATTACCTTTTACTATGATGTGTCTGTGGTTGGATCTCTGTGTGTATCTTACCTGGAATTCATTGTTTCTGGATTTTATAAATCAATATCTTCCATCACATGCTGGAAGTTTTCAGGTAATTTTAAAAATGTCTCTTCCTCTAATCATTCTTTCCCTTCATGTACCCCAACTTCATATATGTTGGTGTGCTTCAGTGTGCTCCATAATTCTGTAGGGATCACTCATTTTTAAAATCTCTCTGTTCTTTGGGTCCTACAATGACTATATACCAACCTGCTATGTTGGCTGACTCTTATCAGCTGCTGTTTCAAATCTATAATTGGGTTGCCTCTGAAGAACCTCTTTAATTTCAATACAGTATTTTCAATTTCAATCTTTTCTTTTGATTCTTTTTGAAGAATATAATTACTATCACTATTTGTATCTGCTCTAGTAGATTTTAGATTCTTATTATAGCTTCTTTTATTCTTCAACATTGTTTCCTTTCCATCTCTGAACATATTTATAGTGGCTGTTGTGGAGAGCAGTGACTTGAACCACGGTTTCTGATTGCTCATGGCTGCATTGACACCTGGAAATACCTGTAGAAAGATACAGGTCAAGATGGTCCAGTGGCTGTGGTGACTCCAGCCCAAGGAGGCTCTGTGCAAAGGTTCCAAGTTGTATCTATGGGGACCTTGAGCTCAGGCACCAACTCATGGGGATGGAGAATTCTGAGCATAACAGGATGACCCTAATGTCTCTCCAGTCCTGCATCCTTCAGGTAGCCTGCTTTGCTGAAACTGTCCAAGAAATAACCTTTGGAAGAAATCTGTATAAAGAATATGCTGCACCATATCTGGGTCATTCATCCTCTATCAGAGGGTGATGTCCCCCCTGGCCTCAGCTTTTTCTACTTGTGTGTCTATCAGTCTTTTCTCAATCTCCTTCTGACCCTCATCCAGTGTTTTTGTTTTTCCTGACTTAATGGCCGTGGCTGAGAGATGGGGCCACAGCTGGCTATCTTGAAGATTTTGCCTATTAAATACAATTCATTCCTCCATCGGCAGATTCTATTGCCTGCTAATTTCACATGTAAAGGTCATGCTTTCCTATTTATTGGCATATCTCTTCAATTTCTGTTGACAACTTTCCTGTTGTGTTTTTTGGTTTCTTTCTTTTTTTTTTGCACTGAAGTAGATCAAAACAAAGGCCTCACACATGCTCAGCTAGTGCCATACTATTAGGCTACTTCCTCATCCCAAAATGTTTGATGATATAGAAATTTTGGATAATAGATCCTCTTCTGTGTATTGTAATTGTTTTTTGTTTTATGACAAGATGCACTATTTTAGTGAAATCTCACTCCTTTCACAGAGTTTAGTCTTTGAATTTTCTCTCAAGCATGGAGTCTTTTCATGTTCACAGGCCCTGTGATGGCAGGTCTGGTAGTTGAACACCCTTTGACTCCTTCTTTTATTGGTCCAGTCATCTGTTAGCTTTCAGAAATTGTTGACTGATGGCTCTATTACTACTTTGCATAATGCTCTGAGAGCATAAATTGCTCCAGGGTTGTATCCAAAAAATGTTATGACTTTTTCCGTGATAATTTTTGAGATCAATATGTGAAGAGTGTTTTGACCCCAGGAAGTCGCTCTTGCCTATCTCTTTTGTTTTCTCTGATAAATTAGCTTTCCTATAGTCAGTACATATCTTTCTTGAAGCTCCCAGCTTCTTCTTCACTACCAAAAACCTCCATGTTTTTAGAGCACTCTTAGAATTGAACTCCCTATACTATTTCAAATAAAATGAGTTCCCTTTGTAAAAGCTTTGGAGCTATGTGCTATGGCCTGACTTTCCCTCTGGACAATGTCTTCACTGTGGCTATAGTGGTAAGGGACAGAAACAATGGCACACTTTGCTGTGAGTGACCTTGTTATTGTAGGAGGAAGATTATGTCCTCTATCCTTATTTTTCCTACTGTGAAATCTCTATCCTAGGAGGGAGTGGAAGTAGTGACTATTGGGTATTCAGTATTCACAGTGTGTCATGCCTACTTTTGGAAGATGAGAGGCCTCTCAGCTACCCTTTGACTTACAGCCATTTGTGCCATAGGAAGTGTATTATACATACATGCACTCAAGTGCAAGTACTTTTTCCAAGACAGATTTCTAGATGTAGATTTTTGGGATGATGTGTAATATTTAAATGTTACATAAGAGGATTTCATCACTTTAGAGGGCCACAGAAATAATTTTCTTACATTTCTACAGTGAATTTAGTCACTTAATTTCCATTTCACAAAGTACCAATGACTTTTTTTCATCTTTTTTATGATTTTGACTATTTACAGTTCTCTGAATTGCCTCCTTATATCTTTTTTTTTTTTTTTTTTTGGTACTGGGGACTGATCTCAGGGGCACTCCACCACTGAGCCACATCTTCAGCCCTATTTTGTGTTTTTTTATGTAGAGACAGGGTCTCACTGAGTTGCTTAGCACCTCACCATTGCTGAGGCTAGCTTTGAACTTGCGATTCTCCTGTCTCAGCCTCCCTCAGTGCTGGGATTACCAGCATGAGCCACCGCGCCCGGCTGCGTCTTTATATCTTTCATCTAGTTTTACATTGAACTACTTGTCTTTTTGACTGATGATTTGCATTCATGTTCACTACAGAATGGACACTATTCTTACATTCGTTGTAGGAAAAGCTTGATGAAAAGTGGTTCATACTTAGTCCATAACTTAATGTTACTATCTTCAATTGTACTATACTGATCTGATATTTCTTTAAAAATGTGCAAATTATCTACAAGATTTTTTTGGAAAGTTCTGTTACAGACTATTCCTATACTTTCCATACCATTGATGTTTTATTTTTAAAAGAAATTCATGCCTTAGGCTGGAGAAGGTTTTTTTGTCTTAGATGATAATCTTCTTGCCCATAAACACTAATAGATTTTTCCAAACCTGGACCACTTCAATTTTGAAGAGCTTCCATGACGTGCAGTATTCAGGAGGGCCTTGAGAATCCCTTTGATTTTATTTGCTAAGTTTTCATAAAATGATTTATGGTTTCATTTTATTATTTTCATTGTTACTGATAATGGTAAGCCAGAATATGTCCAGGTTTAAAATGAAATGGCCATTATCTTATTTAAGTCATGTAGATTATGTAATGTTTCTGTGTTGGGGTTTTGGGAAGATGCAGCAAGAGTTTCCTGAGGAAAAAGAAGGAATGAGAAGAGGAGGAATGCTCACTGAAGCATGGTGGCCGTATAGAACAACTGCCATTTTTTAAAACACCCCTCTCCAAACACATTCAGCATCACAGAATATCTGTAAAGTAGCTATGTGGCACTGTGTCTCCTTTTGAAAGAAATGAATATATACATATTTGCTTGTCACTGGAAGAGAATGAAAATTGACTATGTCCTGTAGGACTACAGGTTTATGTTATCACAACCTATAATTCAGACCTCATATTGACTGTCAATATTTTAAAATGAGAATGAAATTATTCAGGTGAATCTTTGAAGAGTCCACGGGGGAAAATAACTAGTTAGTGCAACCAAGACTTTTCCCAGACAGCTCAAAGCTATAGAAAGTTGCTTGAGGTGACGGTCGTTCTAATTTCATATGCACTCCACTGAGAAAAGAGGAGAGCTGGTAATCTCGGCATGTCCTTTAGAAGAAAACGGTGGAATAGCACATGGATGCACATTAAAGTCAAGCAACATAATTTCTCTTCCAAAGTTGAAGAGAATTTCATGAGAATACATATATAATATTTTCAAGTGCACATGAAAGATCTCATAAAGGAGATCTCAGGGGCATGATCACAGATGAAATCTCAGCAAATTTAAACTTTTAAAATAGGACCAGTCTGACTATAGTGTGATAGAACTGAAAAATCACTGGAAGAAAAAGAGAATGTACCCCATCTCTTCTCAAATACATATATGCCCCGACCCGCGGGGCAACAACGGGGACACGCGGGAACCGCCTAAGAGAATGAAACAAACAAGGGGCGCGAAAGAACCGAGGCAAGACAGGATTCTGATCAAACCTCCAAATTTTTATTTAAGAACAGGGATATATATGTATGCTCAGGAGGGGGAGGGGAGGGGAAAGGACTGTGGCAGGACGATTGGTCAGTGCAAATAGGTGGTATCGAAAGGGGGAGGTTCACTGCTTTGGCGGGCAGGTAACTTTTGGCACGCGTGGGTTTTTCGGAGCTCCTGCTTAACCACGAAGTGGAGCCGATCAGGAAATGACTCAGGGCTTTTTGCTCCCAACACATACATTTGGAGTTCCCTTTATTGTAGTGGAGTGAAGTGCTCATAAATGACTCAACACTATCCCACTATTTCTACTCCCAAAACATATACATCCTGAAGAAGGAGCAGTGTATAACAGCAATACCAGCCAGGTATGTAACCCAGAAAGATATTCACTGATGATTAATGTGTTCTTGGAATCCAAAGGAAACATAGGCCTTAACTCCGGGAGGGGGGGGGCGGAATTTTTTTCTATCTATAGAGTGTAGTAACTTTCTGCTTAAAAATAATAACAAATTTTGGAGCTATAGATCTCTGTAAGCTACAGCACAAACCACTCTCCTGAAGGGTTGTTCTCTAAAATAAAGCACACATTCACTGACTACATGAAACAAAATTGAACATATGAAATAAAATGGAACAGAATGGAGGAACAAAAGAATGAGCAAGATCAGCAGTGGAGAGAGTCAGTGAGTTTTCTGCTTTTGTGCGTGAAAGTTGACTATTACATCCCACAACAGGAATTACGTATGTGCTTTAGGAGTTGCCAATTTACTGAATGAAAGTGTGATTTTTTTTAAACCCCTTATATTAGGGCCCATTGCATTCTCCGACTGAGGTTTAAATCTGTCTTCTTTCTAATTTTCCTTGCTCTCACCTTCCATCTTATACGATATGGAAGTCCGTGTGAACTTCTTCAATGTGTTCACCTCGATTTTGATTTCATTTGAGCTTAACTCTTGCAACATGCATGTAGTCATTATGCTTGTTTGATGTTTCCCAATCTCACCTTCTGTGACCTATAATTTCGGGTTAATTTTTTCCACAGCTTATCAAATCTATATTGATCTTAATTTTAGCCACACACCCTGGCCCTGTCATCATGACTCAGGATTTCAACTGTTTTACCAGTTACACTTTCCAACTTTTCTATACCGAAGGAGAGCAGTAGAAAAACTTACAATAGAAGTAAAGAATGCAGACAAAAATACAGAATTGATAATAACCTTAAAAAGATAGCCAATCAGAGTAAGTGAGAATTTTCCAAATAATAATACATTTACATATACTTTGTATTGGGAAATATAAATATCTACCATAGACAGGGCAGCAGATAGCTGGTTACTCCAGTGATGTTTTGATGGTGGTACACATAGAGTGGTGATGTTTGAAGCGTGAAAATATGCAACAGAATAGACTCTTTCTAACCAAGACTAAGCTAGTTACTACTGAAACCACAAATCCCAACTGGATAATATGTCAATTCTCATATGTTTGGACATTAGGAAGTAACCATCAGTGCGGCTGCAGATTCAGTGGGCCAACTCTAATCTCATCTTTGTCAGGACCCCTGTATGCTCCCTGGTTAAAGAACTTCATTTTCAGAAGAATGCTATGCTTCTTAGGGGAATTTCACTATGATGCAGTCAGTTCCTAAGGAGACAACAATTCAGATGCTCACAAATGAACATTTTGAAATTCTGTTATTTGCTGTATCATTTCATTTTCTTGTCTCTCAGCTCCAATCATAGCCTTGTCACATTGAACCTGAACTCTGCACATATTTCT
>JAQQSJ010002865.1:0-12247 GCA_028644305.1 Xerus rutilus
CCAACCTGGGTCCGGGGCATTGGGACGCCTGCGCTTCCAGCGTTCGTAGCGAGCCTCGGTGAGATGGGGTGTCAGGAGCAGCCAGAGGGGCAGCCGGTGCACATTGCACCTCGCAGCTGAGGTGCCCACCGCCCTCCGGCCTCTGGCGCGGTCCCCACCTTGCAGAAGGGTGTGGAGGGCTTGGGGGCGATCCCCGGGCTCTGGGTGTCCCCGGGCAGGTTTACAGAGTCCCGGGTCCTGGGGATGGGGGACAGGCCTGGACCTCAGAGGTCGGTGCTCCTGGCCAGTTTTCCTGGGCCTGGGAGGCAGTGCTGCCAGGGCAGCCTTGCGTGTGCCCAGGTACCTGTGCAGGCACCTGCTCAGGTAGAGTCCCATGAGAGCGGTGGGGTGGGGTCAGTGCCTTTGAGCAGGGATCTGGTTTGCGATGTGTGAGGTCGCCAGGAACGGCAAGCGAGTGACAGTTGGTATCCAGGGGCTGGCAAAGCGCGTGGGGTGCCAGTTGTTGCGATCTGGCACCCGCCAAGCTCACGCCCCAAGTACACGTGGACATCACGTGGCTCAGTGACAGCCGGAGGTGCCGCGTGCTGTCTGGAGGGAAAGGAAAGCTCGTGCTTCTTTCTTTCCCATTGCTGCTCTCAGACAGCGCTGGGCAGAGGGGCCTGGCACCTGCGTCTACTTTTCTACCTAACATCGCGAGGTAGAAAATACAAGAATTTCTCTAGATAGCTATTGACAGAAATGTACTTCCTTTCAACATTTGAAAAATGACTAATAAAATGGCATGGTCTTTTAAAGAATAGCAATTAACTAATTTGCTTTTGTTTTTAGTAAAAGTGATTGATTTGTGTTTCATTTGTATTGGATGTATATGAGTGCCATTTTTTATTTTACTTTAAGAAAATGCTAAAAGTCATCCAGAATTTATGATTTAGCACTGTTGATTTTATATGGACTCTCCTATAATTTTGAGCCATCACACATCCTCAAATAGATAGTCTTTTCTCTAAACACCAATGTCATTTCTTTCTTTTCAATTTTCTGGGTAATTCATGTATATAGAATAGAATGAGTCACATTACCATTTTGTAGTTGAAAAAGCATGTAACTAAAAACACAGTGTTCAATGGCTGCTGGTGAATTGATTATAATACTTAAATTTGGAGGTCTGTTCAAGGCAATTTAAAAGCAACTGTTCTTGAGAACCATTTCCTCCAAAGTACATGAGGAAGGCACCTCTTGGGATGGTCCCAATGCTGTGGTGGTGGTGGGATATGGACAGAAATTAAGGCAGACAGTGAAAGTCCTGAATTAAGAACAGGCAACAGATTCTGATTGAATCTGAGAGGAGGAAGGTAAAATGGGCAGAGAACCAATAAACTTGATAAGGACACACCAGAGGCCTCTGTGGTTTAGAGTGAGACCCAGTATTGAGGAAGCAAAGATGCTTTCAGCTGCTAGATGATAGAGAACAATATCCTTAATGTTCTCCACTGCCTAATTCCTTTTTAACTTTTGTGGCAGATTCCTTCTTAAGAAATGATCCCTGAGTATATGATTTTTAAACAATGAGAATTTCCTACATAATTTTTTCTTACTAAATCATTCCTTCAAGTAGTAGAAATAACTTTTCAAACATAGCTAAGGTGAGTCATAAAATGGTAATTGCATCAGAGGGAACAGTGTAATGCCATTTGGATGATATTCTTATGATGTATTTTTTTTCTTTCTATTGTCTGCAGAATTTCCCATGTCCTACTTTGCAATGTAACCCAAAGGGTGTCATTCTGGTTTGTGGTTACAGACCCTTCAAAAAATCATACTCTTCCTGCTGTTGAAGTACAGTCAGCCATCAGGTAACCACCCCTAAATATGCTTGCTTTTGGTCATTCGATTTGCTGGTTAACTCAACTGTTTTCATAGATGTGGAAGAGTTCTCACTCACTCCACATTTGATTTATTGATTATGATGTCAAAGATTTCATTTTTGTTAATTTCTATTAGAGATTAGAGGTAGATCGTTGGCTGTCATCCAGGGGCAGTTTTGTCTTTGAAGAGAAATTTGGCAATGTGTGGACACATTTTTCTTGTTGCACCTGAAGGGGGAGGTATGCCAGCAATATCAAGTAGGCAGAAGCTAGAGATGTTGCCAAACATCTTATGATACACAGTGTAGTACCCCACACAAATAATTATTTGACCCCAAAATCAATAATGCTGTAGTTGAGAAGCCCAGGTTTAACATTAGCTAAGAATGTGTGCTATTGTCTTGTTTTGGCAAGAACCCTTGTGTGGCACTATTCTTTAATGATTCACCACATTACAGGCTGTCAGGAGCCAGAATGCCTAGGTTTTTAATTTTGGCATTGCCTTTTGGTAACTATTTGAATACAGACAAGTTACTTACCCTCTTTTGGCCTTCCTCTCATCATCTGTAATGTGTAATTATGGTACCTCTCTCTCAGAGCTACTGAGGTGGAATGAGTTAATACATGTAAGGAGTTTTAGGGGACAAATCATACCATTGAGTTTTATTTTTAAATGAAGAAAAATATTGTCATTTCTAGGGTCTCTGAAGACTTATCTTTTTCAGTTTTTACCTTTAAAAGATAATTTAACAATAAAGTAAAATCATGACTCATACAAATTAAGAATGAATACTATCAAAGATTTTATCTCATTAATTAATGAGGGAACCAATAAGATGTTGAAACTATTTCACTTTTTTTTTTTTTTTTGGTGCCAGGAATTAAACCCCGGGGTACTTAACCACTAAGCCATATTCCAGCCCTTTTTTATTTTTTATTTTGAGATAGTGTCTTGCTACGTTGCTGAGGCTGGCTTTGAACTCCATATCCTCCTGCCTCAGTCTCCTGCATTGCTAGGATTACAAGTGTGCACCACTGTGCCCAGCTCATTGAAACTATTTCAAGGGGGTTTTCAAATAACCGCACAAATATAGGAATGAACAATGATGAAATACATTTACAAATAGATACATTAGTCATTCTATCAGGCAGTGATGAATCATGTTCTACCAGACATGGTTCATTTGACAATAATCATTTGCACTATATTAGTTTTCTAGAACTTACAGCTCAAAGACAATATGATGTGGAAATTATCCAAAAAGGTACACTAAGAAGAAAATTTGGTAAAAAAAAAAAAAAAGTCCAGTAATCTTTTTTGCCCATTTCAAGTGGGCAGTTTTTCCTGATTAGCTATATCCCTCTCCTCCTTGGGATCATAGCAAACATTCAAAAGTGAAACTAATTTTTTACTTTCAAAAAGTAGAAGAATGCAATTTGGTTTTATTTGAATTAATATGCATTCTGTGTGTGTCAGGACATCAAATGCCACATGTGATTGATGTTGGGTAAAGATATGTTCAAAAAATGAGTTTAGGAAATAAATTATTTCCTCAAAAGGAAATAACAAAACAAAGTAACCATCCCCACAAAAGTTTTACAAATTACTGAAATGCATATTATTCTCTTTACCAAGGAGAAATGGCCTAGTGAAAGAACTCATTTGTTGTCTATAAAATATTAACAGTTAAGATACTGAGTAATCAAATGCCAAAGATTTTTGTGAATAAATATCTATTTTTCTTGCTGCAGCAAAGGCAATGAGGATCTCTAGCAACAGGAAATGTTTGAATGTATTCTAATAAGAGGCTTTGAACTAAATTATTTTTGCATTTTTGCCACTAAGAATACTATTAAGACCCACCACTTTGGGAGTAGTAACTATCAATATCAAATTTCATGTTAAAAGAGAGATTTTTTTCAAGTCTTGTGATCGGAGAGGGCCTCAGGGAAAATGATGACACTGTAGTTTAACTAGGCTTCAGTTGATATGAGAAGGAAGAGTGAGTGCTTGGGGTAAAAGTAGGGGAAGTAGATGAATGTTTTCAACTAAATGTCTGTTTCAAAGATCTTAGCAGGAGAAGCTATTTAGGAGATAGGAATGGTCAATAGAATGAGAATTTATATTAGGAGTGATGAGGGCTTACCAGACTTGAATAAAAATTTTAAAAAACAGTGCCAGGAAGGAAGAATAGAGTGGGGGAGGGGAAAGGAGATGGTACCCAGAGCAGGCACAGTTAGGAATTTCAAGGCCAAAGAATCTATGTGGCTGGGCAAAAGTTCTACTTCATATTTGCATAACATTTTCTGGTTCATAAGTCATGTCTTATGCATCTGTGGCATGTAATTTTAACACCAATAATTTCTGAACATAGGCTCATTATCTTTGTTTTAGAAATGAAGAAACTGGGGGGATCAAGGAGATTTATTGATTTGCTAAAGCTTTTTAATGTTTTGTTCAGCTTTCTCATTGCTTGGACAAAAAGGCCTGACAAGAACAATTTTAGAGGAGAAAAAGTTTATTTGGAGGCTCAAGGTTTCAGAAGTCTCAGTCCATAGACAGCTAGCTCCATTCCTCGGGGCTGGAAGTGAGGCAGAACATCATGGTGAAAGAGTGTGGCAGAGATAAGCAGCTCATATGATGAGCAGAAAGCAGAGAGAAAAACCACTTGCCAGACATAAAATTTATTCTCCAAAGGCACATCTCCAATGCCCACCTCCTCTAGCCACACTTTAGCTGCTTTCAGTTACCTCTCAGTTAATCCCTATTAGGGGATTAATTCACTGATTCACTGATTAATTCTCATAACCCAATCATTTTACCTATGAATATTCTTGTATAGTCTCACACATGAGCTTTTGGGGGATACCTAATATCTAAACCATAACATTATGCTAGAAAGAGTGAAGACTTGACCTAGGTATGTTCTACCACATCTACAGTGATTTTAAATCTGTACTAGAGTATTCACACCTATGGAATGATGCAAGAAAGGGGGCAACCATTCTAAGGTGTGTCCTGTTGCTCATTTGTGAGGATCTGGCCGAATTCAACTCTGGTCCTAGTTGAAAGATATCCATGGTGACTGATGCCACTTGGGGATTCCTGCAGTGGAGGAGATTTAATCTGCATCTGAGCCAGAACTTCCATTCGGCCTGAAAGGTGGTAGAATATATTTCCAGCCTGGAGTGTAGCAAAGGGTTGACCAACCAGGTAGATAGAATCAGTGTGCAGAGAAACTTTTCATTATTCTCTGAGTTATATCTTAGAACTGAGGTTCATTGTTTTGTGGAAAGGTTTGTAATCCCAAATTATCAATATTTGATTATGAAAAGGAAAACATTCCATGGTTTGATAAAAACATTTAAATTATCCCTTGCTATCGATCACCTGACTGCCTCCTTGTAGCATGTGTGTGTTGCTGGGGATTGAACCCAGGGCATCCCACATACTAAGCTGTACTCAACCACGGATCAACACCCTAGCTCACAGCATAGATTGTTTTTCTTTCTCTTTTTTTAATTTTTAATTTGCTAAAGAAGGCCTTCTCTGATGGGCTGCTGCTGGTTTATGGTATTTCTCAAGTCAGTATTTACTATCAGGCTATAGACCTGGGCTGTCCAGTACCAGAACTGCCAGCCAGGTATACCTATCAAACACTTGAACTGTAACTAGTCCAAAATGGAGGAGCAAGCTAAGTATAAAATACACACCAAATTTCTAAGACAGTCCAGAACAAAATATGAAACAACTCAATATTGATTATATTGAAATTGTATTGTTGAAATTATATTTTCTTGGATATATTAGACAAAAACACATTATTAAAATTAAATTTTCTTGTTTCTTTTTACTTTTTTTTTTGGTATTGGAGATTGAACTCAGGGGCACTCGACAACTGAGCAGCATCCCCAGCCCTATTTTGTGTTTTATGTAGAGACAGAGTCTCACTGAGTTGCTTAGTGCCTCGCCATTGCTGACACTGGCTTTGAACTCGCGATTCTCCTGTCTCAGCCTCCCAAAGTGCTGGGATTACAGGCATGCATCACAGCACCCGGCTTCTTTTTACTTTTTTTGGTGCAGCTACTAGGAAACTTTAAGTCACATAAGGTTCATGTTATGTTTCTATTTTCCAGGGTGCTCTAAGAGTAGATGAAGTCTATTTGTATAGTGTGAATTCAATAAAGACTATCACATATCTCCAAGGAATTGCCTCACCTAGTTTATAAACTCCAGTTAGAAATTCACTTATTTGTTTTCAGTTAAATAAGTCTTTGCTACCAACGCCTTTCTAACTGCTGTCACTACCAAAAATACAGGGACATAAAGGAAAAAGTAACACATTTACCTTTAGATTTTTCTAGATTTTTGGTTTCGTGAACCACCATTGCCTTTAGTCATATGGAACTGCTTGCAGTTTACTGAACAAGTCATACTTTACCATGATTCCATTCCTGTGCTCACTGCACACTTTGGTCTAAAGATTTCCTGCTTGTCCTTCAAAGCACAGCTCACTCACTATAACATACTTGGTCCTGTCCTGTGCTTCCTCTGTGCCCATATTTGCCTCTTTCACAGAACATTTTGCACTGCACTAAAGGTGTGGATATACTAATTTGCTATCTTTCAAGACTGTAAGTTCCTGAGCATTTTTATTTCATATTGCATCTCCAGCACCTAGCACAGTTATCTGATACTTAGTAAGTTTTTGGCAAATGTTTGTTGAGTTAATAGGAAAGAAATCAAGTTGATGGATCTGAAGACACTCTTGGTTCATGTTTTCTTTTCTGTTCCTGGTTTTCTTTTCTTCTCATTCTTCTCACTTACCTTTTATATACAGTTTTATTTCACTGGGCTGTTGGTATTTGCATAAACCACCTTAAATAGACTTTTGTTATTGTAACCTAGAAGCTATTTCTCAGGAAAGAAAACATGGTGGGCAGCGGGGTGCAGTGACACAAGCCTGTAATCCCAGCACTTACAGAGGCTGAGACAGGAGAATCGTGAGTTCAAAGCCAGCCTCAGCAACGGCAAGGTGCTAAGCAACTCAGTGAGACCCTGTCTCTACATAAAACACAAAATAGGGCTGGGGATGTGGCTCAGTGGCCAAGTGCCCTTAAGTTCAATCTCCAGTACCAAAAAAACAAAAACAAAACATGGTGGGCATATTGGTTTAAAGCTCAGGACTTTTATTTACTTCTAGGACATTCATAATAATGCAGGTCAGCAGTGTAATAGATGGGCATCTCTGGCAGCCTGCACTGCAAATTACTAGATGAAACTACAGCATGATTGCCATCAGCAAAATTTCTAGTTATCCTGAAGTCTCCTGCTAGTAGGATGCTTTGTTTATAGAGATATTTATAATTGCAGAGAAATAGTTCTGTACTTGGTTTCTAGTGGTTTTTATTGTCTTATTTTTTTTTATTATGATTGAATTTTAGAATGAATAGGAACCGGATCAACAATGCCTTCTTTTTGAATGACCAGACTCTGGAATTTTTAAAAATTCCTTCTACTCTTGCACCACCCATGGACCCACCTGTTCCCATCTGGATTATTATATTTGCTGTGATATTTTGTATTGTCATAGTTGCAATTACACTACTGGTTTTATCAGGGATCCGGCAACGAAGAAGGTAAGCTATTTAATGGGAATGACTTAAGAAGCATTTGCTTATTTTCTCATGACTTAGAAAAATAAGATTTTCCTCTGGCTGAAGGTAATGCCTTAACCTTGAAAAATTGGTGATTTTCAAAATATCACTTATGCTTTCATCTTTTTGGTTTTTTAAGAGTTCAATGTCTCTTGCTTAATGAAACTCCTTCCATTACTATCTTTCTTTCCATTCTATTCCTTATGAGTATTTCTTATCTGTGCTGTGATTTTCTAAGCTGGATACATGGAATGAAGCAGAGTTTTCAAGTAGATAAGAGTTCATCTTTGGTAGTCATGCCCATCCAAATATCAACAGTTCCACCATTTTTTGAATGTCTCTCTACCTTGGCTTGCCTCTTCTGGGCCTAGGGCCTACAGGCCACCCTCTATGATATACAGAACTATATTTCTCATGGTTTTGAATCAACTTCCTACATCAGAATCACCCAGAACACTTGTTTGAAATGTAGGTTCCTTGGCTCTGTCTCAGACTCACTAAATTAGAATCACTGAAGGGGATTCATTTCAATGAATATATAAGTTATTCTAATTAGTTTTGTTTGAGAGCTTTCAATTTAACAACCTATATTCAGGGTCTCACTTCTTGAGTTCATTTCCCTGGATTCTGGGGCACTTGCAAACCTTGATGTCTAAATTACTGATATTGCTCCAAGAGGGAATTTTATTCCAGTGGGAGAGGTACTGAAGCAATAGGAAGGAGAGTAGGAAGGATTTCCCAGCATGATGAAAGGAGAAAATTATTTTGTTTTTAAGTACCTCTAATTCAGAGGGAAAGATGGGAGATGCCTTGATTCTGAACACTTTAATGCTTCTAAACTTTCTTTTCTGATACTGAGAAAGAGGAATTATGGTAAGTAGGGACCACAGGAACATACTATATTTTAAAAAAAATCACAGGAACATGGCTTTCAAAGGGGGACATGAAGGATGTGTTTGGGCAAAAGTATTCAACTAGATGCTTCTCCGCACGTTTCCTAATTTCCATATGTTTTATCCTGTTCACTAAAAGACAATAAGCATTTTAAATCTTAGATACTGTAATTTTTCACAAATGATAAGTGAAATGTTATGGAATAAATGTGATATATGTCTGTACTTCAAATTAAATGCAAATATTAGAATCAAGTTGTATTTTCTTGCTTTTATTAATGATCTTGACATGATATGCAATGCAGAAAGACTTGGTATAAGGTATTTATTTAGTTTTTGTTTTTAGAATGCTAAGTAACATTTTTTTGATAATGTTTGAAAACCTATGTTTAATATTTTTAAATTTTGCATTAATTCTGAGACACTATGATTGGAAACCTTAATGAATTTGTTTCATCTCCTTGGTTCCCAATTTTTCTCACTAGCAACTCCTATAAGGTAGAAGTTAAAAGAATGGATTCTGAGCTGGGCACGGTGGCTCAAGCCTGTAATCCCAGCACTTAGGGAGGCTGAGACAGGAGAATCGCGAGTTCAAAGCCAGCCTCAGCAATGGCGAGGCACTAAGCAACTCAGTGAGACCCTGTCTCTACATAAAACACAAAATAGGGCTGGGGATGTGGCTCAGTGGTCGAATACCCCTGAGTTCAATCCCCAGTACCAAAAAAAAAAAGAATGGATTCTGGAGATAGACTGCTTAGATTCAAAGTATTTGTCTTTCAGATTCTGCCCTTGTATATAATCCATTAACTGTACAATATCAGGAAACACAAACAATGAGTCAGGAAAACTGCATTTGGGAGAATATGATTTGTGGTGCTAGAGCCAGTCTGGTGAAATTTATCTTTACTGTCTGTGCATAGATAACTTTTGTAGAGCAACAGCAAGCGGTAATGGAAATAATTAACTTGATAGGATAAAAGAATTAACACACCAGAGTGCTTAGAATGGTATCTGGCACACAGTGGGTACTCAATAAGTGTTAGCTATTACTATTATTTTATTATCTTGCCATTTTCTGGTCTTTCAGCTAGTTTGTGATGGGATTAGTTATCTTCTGAGCAGATTCTGCAGTAATATAATAATTGGGTATGTAGCATCATAATTTGTTGCCTGGGAGAAGTGAGGCTGTTGTTACAATCTTGTCATCATAAATTCGTTTCATGTTCAAACTAGGAAAACAGATGGGCAAATCTCTTGTGTAAACCTGGAGAGCATCAATAATTAGCAACTATAGTCAGCACAATTATGACAACCTCCTGGAGACAAATTGTTTGTTGTGTTTGAGGTTTGATACAATCTGTGGTAGGTTTCCCTTGGGCAAAATATTGCTTAAGAGATGACGAGAGGGTACAATTTGAATTGGAGATAGCCCTGATAATTGTGATTAAAAACCCATTTTTAATCATGGAATAGATAGGAGTTGTCCTTACAGCCCTTAGTCTTTGAGGAAGACATCTAAAGAAATGTTTAACAATCCAATCCATACATTATAAAATAATGAACATAGTTTGTAATGGTCCAAATCTTAAACTTAGAAGACCTGCAGGGACCACAGGGTTATCTAAGTCACTATTCTACTTCTATGGAGAAGAATACCAGAATCATCTAAGATGTATACATATTTAAACTTACCATTAAGGAAATGTCTCAAGCAAAGCTTTAACAGTTCTATTGGTTTCATCAGTAACAGCATTATATTGATTATTCAGAACAACTGGGTAGAAAGTTTTGACTGGAGATCAAACTAGGTAAACTCAAATACCAGCTATGTCATTTACATATATGATCTTGATTAGGTTGCCTAATTTCTGTAAGTCTTGGTTTTTCCATTTAATAGGGAGATAATATTTCACAGGGCTTTCATGAGGATTGAATGATATAAATGTGTATAAAGTACCTAGGATATAGTAGCATTTATTAAATAATTAAATAGTTAAGTAGCAATTATTATTATTATTATTCAAGATCAGCTTAACCCAGTGCTGTGATTAAGGGGTTCTAGGAAAGGATTTTTCCCACCTAGATATTGCCATCATACTGTAGAAAATTCTCCAGTTCACTGAAATACTGCCTAGAATTTTATTAGTTAGCAAACAAGCATCTTATTTTACTAAAGTATAGTTGACAAATAAAATCGTATATATTTATGGTTTATAGGATAATGTTTTGATGCATGTATGCATTATGAAATGGTTAAATCAAGCTAATTAATGTATCCATTACCTCACATACTTATCATGTTTTGTGGTGAGAACTTTAACTATCTACTGTCTTGGCAATTTTGTCAAGTATACAATTATTAACTATAGTCACCATGCTGTACAATAGATCTCCCAGACTTATTCATCTTACCTAACTGAAATTTTATACCCTTTGACCAACATCTCCCCATCCCCCATCCCTAAACCTCCAGCCCCTGGCAACCATCATTCTACTCTCTGTATCTATTAGTTGGACTGTCTTTAGATCCCACATGTATGTGAGATTATGTGGAATTTATCTTTCTGTGCCTGGCTTATTTCACTTAGTATAACATCCTCTAAGTTCATACATATTGCAAAGGACACAGCTTTCTTTTGTACAGGTTGAATAGTATTCCATTGTGTGTATGCGTGTTTGTGTCTGTGTGTATGTGTGTGTATCACATTTTCTTCATCCATTCACCCACTGATTGCATATTTCGGCTATTGTGAATAATGCTGCAATGAACATGGAAGTGCAGACGTTCCTTCAACATACTGATTTCATTTCCTCAGAATATATACCCAGAAGTGGGATTGCTGTATCATATGGTAGTTCTATATTTAATTTTTTGAGGAAGATCCATACTTTTTTCCATAATAGCTATACTAATTTATATTCCCACCAACAATGTACAGTGATCCCTTTTTTCCATATCTTGGCCAGCACTTGCTATCTTTCCTCTTTTTGGTAAATAGCCACTGTAACATGTGAGGTGATATCTCATTGTCATTTTATTTTTTATAACTTCAAATGAACTTTGAACAATTTCTATTTCTCCCCATTTTATTGTCCAGATGTTGGAACTTCCTAAGTTCTTGTATGTATGTATGCCCTCTATCAAGTTTTTCATATATATTCTTTTTTTATAATTTATTTAAATGCATTTCAAGTCATAGTACATATGTATAACTCAATTTTTCCATTTCTCTGGCTGCAAACCAGATAGAGTCACACCATTTGTGTCTTCATACATGCACCAAGGATAGCAATGACGATCTCAATCAACCATCTTTACTATACCCATTCCCCTTTCCCTCCTCCCACCTCCCCTCTGCTGCATCCAGAGTTGCTCCATTTCTCCTATGTTCCCCATTCCCACCCCCCTTATGTTTGTTTCATCATCCACTAATCAGAGAGAACATTCGGCATTTGTTTTTTTGGGATTGGCTTACTTCACTTAGCATAATGTTCTCCAATTCCATCCATTTGCCTGAAAATGCCATAATTTTATTCTCTTTTATTGCTGAATAATATTCCATTGTGTATATGTACCACAGTTTCTTTATCCATTCATCTATTGAAGGGCATCTGGGTTGCTTCCAGTTTTGCAATTATGAGTTGTGCTGTTGTAAACATTGAAGTGGCTGTTTTACTGTAGTGTGCTGTTTTTAAGTCTTTAGGGTATAGGCCAAGGAGTGGGATAGCTGGGTCAAATGGTGGTTCCATTCGAAGTTTTTTAAGAAATCTGCATACTGCTTTCCAGATTGGTTGCACCAGTTTGCTATCCCACCAGCAATGTTTGAGTGT
>JAQQSJ010002866.1:0-12246 GCA_028644305.1 Xerus rutilus
GACTCTTTCCTGTCCTTAGTTTCTTACAGTTTGAGCCTAAGAATACACTGTAAGTAAATCATGTACCTCCAGATGCCTTTCCCGACCTCTGTATATATAAGAAAAATTGACTTAAGGAAGTATCATAGAACTCATAGTTCCCAACTGAGAAGAAACTGTTTAAGTTTTATGTTTTAGGAAGATTTCCCATAAAAAAGTATTCTGATATAAGTTGATACTGAACTCTTTCTGCAAAGGGATATGGAAAATATGTGACTGCATTTCCTGTTTCCTATGAAATTTTAAACATTTTATAGTGTCAACAAACTAAGACAACTAAATATATCTGATATTATATCTAATACAACTAAACATTCTTAGTTCAAGAGAATGAATCAGAATTCACTGCATAACAGGTGGTGTACTGTGTTTTAAATTTTTTATAATCTGACATAATTGTACCTATCAAATATTTTCCCTATTGTGGTTTTTTAGCAAGAAATTTCATAATAAATCCATGATTTTGATTTCTTTATGTATATGGAAAGCCACTTTTATTTAAATGCAAAAATATAATCCTATTATACTAGCTTTTATTTCGCAGTACATTTTTCTCTTTTTACTCTATATGTTCAAATGAATGCATAAACAATGCTATTATACTCATTAGATTTTACCATGCAGTGCTTTTTCTCTTACTTGCATCAACTTCTCTTTCTCTTTTCATTCTATCTATACCTCTCTTCAGATAACCAGTGTTTGTTTTTTTTATTTGTTTAGGGTTTTTTTGGTACCAGGGATCAAATCTGGGGGCACTTAACCACTGAGCCACATCCCCAGCCCTTTTTTATATTTTATTAGAGACAGGGTCTCACTGAGTTGCTTAGGGTCTTACCAAGTTGCTGACGCTGGCTTTGAACTTGAAATTCTCCTGCCTCAGCTTCTCAAGCTGCTGGGATTGCAGGTGTGTGCCACCATACCCGGCCAGATAACCAGTGTTAACCATCATCTATGAACCATTTCATTCTCATTTTCATGTGTGATACATACACATATGTGCACACAAGAGTGCGCACACACATACACACACATAAACACACCTCCTGTATCACACACATACATTATTTTTTGTTTTACAAAAGTGAAAAGTGAGATTTGGGCTGGTGTGGTAGCACTTGCCTAGCATGCACAGCCCTGGGATCCCTTCCCAGCACCAGAAAAAAAAAAGTGAGATCATAGCCAGTGAGGTGGCCCCCCCTATAGTCCCAGCTACCTGAGAGGCTGAGGCAGGAGAATCACTTGACCCCAGGAGTTCATGACCAGTCTAGGCAATATAGCGAGACCATATTATGTACCATTCTCTGCACCTTGATTTTTTTCACTAGGCCATCTCTCTGGGTGGCACAGCAGACAGGGCAACTCTGCTCCACATGTCTTCTATTCTGAAGCTGATACTGGAGGGCAGTAATTATGTAGGAATCTTATTCTAGTGATGCAAAGGATAAGAAAGCAAGCCAGAACAGGCAAGGCTTCTTAAGGTGTAGTCTCAGAAATGGCAGGTCTCTACTCATATGCCCTGAGCACAGAAAACCACAGATCAGATACACCATTAAGCAGGAAGAAGGCATGGATGCAGGGATGGGTGAAAAGTTGGAATTGATCATTCCATCTCCCACAACACAATGGGTAGTCACTCATTTCTTTCCCTGACTTTTTTTTCCTAATAAGTATCCCGGACAGTTAGTATGGCATAACAGTTCAGCAAATCAATGCAGAAACCAGATTGCCTAAAATTTGATAACAGAACATAAATGTGAAATGTGATAGTGGAAAGTAACTATAAAGCCCTAAAATAGAAAATCAATGATGGAGATTAACCCTACCAGGTATAGGAACACACTATAAAGCCTCTACAATTAAAAGCATGTGATCTTGACACATTGAATACATAAGACAGTGGAAATAGGTTAAAATATCCAGAAATAGATCCAAATATAGATGGAAATCTGGATATGATTGAAATGGCATCTCAAATTACAAGAAGCAAAGATGAACATAGATACATAAATACATACATTTATTTTTTTGTGATGCTGGGGATTGAACCTAGGGCCTCATGCATGTCAAGCAAGCATTCTACCACTGAACTACATTCCTAGCCCCAAAGATGAAATTTTAAATAGTGTATTCATTTCCTAGGGCTGTAGTAACAAGTTACCACAGACTGGCTTTTAGTACCAAAGTAAGTGCTATTGCAAGGAGGATCTCCAGGGTTTCATAGGTTTAACACCCAAAAGAACACTGAGATGACTTGAGGTGTGTGATGTAGTATTTGTGGAGCAGTAATTTAAAAAATATTTAAGAGGACTTCTGGTTTCAGTTCAGAGTCCAAGAGAAAAAAACAAGAAAAAAATCTAGATAAGCTGGAAAATTTTCAAAACTATTAGAAACATTGAGGTCAGAGGGCAAACAACTCTTGTAAAATCTGGAGACAGGCATCTTCATGGGAAAAAAAAGACCTGAGAATTTGCTTACCTGGGACAGATGTCAACTGAATGCCACATAAGCTTGTAGAAGATCTAAATGAGAACTTTTTTTTAAATTTTTTTTTAGTTGTAGATAGACACAATGTCTTTAATTTATTGCTTTGTATGTGGAGCTGAGGATCGAACCCAGGACCTCATGCATGCGAGGCAAGCGCTCTACCGCTCAGCTACAATCCCAGCCCCCTAAATGATAACTTTTAATGAATTACTAAGGGTCAAATGTGGGCAAGTATGAGAATGAGAAGTTCCTGGGGGCTGCAGACATGGGAATGTTTCATCATCATTTTGTAGGCTTTTTCTTCAGGAACCCCACAAATCTTCCAGGGAAAGCCCAAAGAAAATCCTCTTCATAGTGCTGGTTAGGGGAAAGAAAGAAACCACTGTGAAAGTCACCCAGGTTCATTTCTTCTCACACAATAAAAGGCTTAAAGTTCAGGGGATCATTAATCAAAACCTATACCCACCCCCCCACAAAGACACTGGAGGGATTTTTACTTCAGCTAGGGGAAAGCAAAAAGGGAAGGAGTCAAGCTCTAACTTTCTCTTGTCCACTACACAGGTCCATGGTGGCCACCAAAGATTGAGGCTTAATCAGAACATTAGAGATAACATTCATACCCAACCCATTCCCACACTAATAAGAAAAAGTAACTGGAATACAGCACAAAGGAAAGCTCTAAAGCCAAGTGGGGAGACAAAAACAAAGTATCAATAGAATTTTTAATTTTTAGAGATAGTAGCAACAACAACAACGAAAAAGCAGCAAACACACTCTAATTCCTGAATTCATAACCAGAAATTCCCACACAAAAGACCTAACAAAAGAAAATATGCTCTTACGCAAGCATAAGCAAAGCATATTTACCTCAATGTCTACTAACCTATACATGTCTAGCTCTCAAAGAAATGAGACAGACCAGAAGGCAAAAAATCATACTTTGAAGTGACAAAGCACTAATAAGAACCAGGATTCAAAATGAAACAGATATTAGAACTGTAAAAAGATAAAATTACAACAAATTCAGTTGAACTATCTTAACTTAGAGGAGGTTTTAGTCTCAGAAGAGAATGAGAAGTCTGAGGAAAACAGAATCAAAGAAGAAAAAGTATACTGGTTATCTCAGTCATTTTCCTTGTAAAGGTTAAAGCGGAGGGACTCCATTATCATAACAACTAAAATTTGCTTGCTTGGGGATTTGGTTATGATCTCTTACTCTGATGATTTTTTAGAAGGTCAGATAAACAACTTAGTCTTGGCAAGTTGGTGTGGAATTTGCCATGAGTGACTCCACTTTTGATTGGCTGGTGGGCCTAGTGCAGAAGCTCAATTCAAAGAAGGCCTCCTATAAATTTTATTTAACAGAACCACAGACAGGGGATTTTAAATAACTATGACTAATATATTAAAGGCTCTAACACCAAAGTTATACAATACACATTATCAGAAAAAAACTAAGAAAGAATCCAATGGAAATATTATAAATAAAAACTAACAAAAATAACAAATGCCTTTGATAGATTTATCAGTAGACTTGACACAGACAAGGAAATAATCAGTGAACTTGAAGATAGGTCAATGGAAATTATCCACATTAAGCTAGGCACGTGGCACATGCCATTCGGGTGGCTGAGGCAGGAGGATGACAAATTCTAGGCCAGCCTGGGCAACTGAGTGAGATCTTGTCTCAAAATAAGAAATAAAAAAGGGCCGGGGATGTAGCTCACTGTTAGAATGTCCCTGGGTTTAATCCCCAGTAGTGCATAAGAAAAGAAAAGATTCACATTGAAATACAAAAAAAAAAAATGTGTTAAGAGAACAGAAGAGACCAGGCATGGTGGTGCATGCCTATAATCCCAACAGTATGGGAGGCTGAAGCAGCAGGATCACGAGTTCAAAGCCAGCCTCAGCAAAAGCAAGGCAATAAGAAACTCCGTAAGACCCTGTCTCTAAATAAAAATACTAAATAGGGGTGTGGATGTGGCTCAGTGGTGAGCGCCTCTGAGTTCAATCCCCAGTACTCTGCCCACCCCCCAAAAAAACCCAGAAGAGTGGCTGGGGCTGTAGCTCATTGGTAGAGTGCTTGCCTCGCATGCGTGAGGCACTGGGTTCAATCCTCAGCACCACATAAAAATAAATAAATAAAATAAAGATATTGTGTCCATCTACAACTAAAAAAAATATTTAAAAAAAAACCCAGAAGAGCATCTAAGAGCTGTGGGACAATATCAAATGATATAATATATGTGTAACTGGAATGCCAGAAGAAGTGAAAGACAAAATGGAGCAGAAGAAATTTTTGAAGAAATAATGGTCGAATTTTTCAAAAGTGGTAATAGACACTAACTCACATTTCCCAGAATCTAAGAAAATTCCAATGAAAACAAATTGACACCTAGATATATAATAATTCAAACTGCTGAAAACCAAAGACAATATGAAGATCTAGAAAGCAGTACAAAGAAAAAACATTTTACCTGTGGAAAAACAAGGATAAGATTTAGAGTAGACTCAGCCATAAAAAATGAAATTATGGCATTTTCTGGTAAATGGATGGAACTGGAGACTATCATGGTAAGTAAAATAAGCCAGTTCCAAAAAACCAAAGGCTGAATGTGCTCTCTGATATGCAGATGCTAACACACAATAAGTGGGGTAGGGGGGAGAATAGAAGTTCATTGGATTAAACAAAGGGGAATTAAAGGAAGAGAGAGGGATAGAATAGGAAGGAGAGTAGAATAAATAGGACACAACTTTCCTATGTTCATATATGAATACATGACCAGTGAAACTCCATATCACATACAACCACAAGAATGGGATCCTAATTAGAATAAGTCATACTCCATGTATGTCAAAATGTACTCTACTGTCACATATATCTAAAAAGTACAACAACAAAAAGAATTAGAGTAGACTTCTTTCTGGGCACAGTGATGCATGCCTGTAATTCTAGCAACTACGGAGGCTAAGACAGGAGGACTGCAAGTTCAAGATCAGCCTGGGCAACTTACCAAGATCCTGACTCAAAATTTAAAAATAAAGGCAGGCGTGGTGGTGCACACCTATAATCCTAGCTGCTTGGGAGGCTGGGGCAGGAGGATCACAAGTTCAAGGCCAGCCTCAGCAATTAAGTGAGTCCCTGAAGCAACTTAGTGAGATCCTGTCTCTAAATAAAAAATAAAAAAGGGGCTGAGCATGTGTGAGGCCCTGGGTTCAATCTCCTGCACTGCAAAAAAGCGGGGGGCAGGGGGGAGCTGGGGATGTAGCTCAATGGTTAAGTGCCCCTGGGTTTAATCCTCAGTACTAAAAAAAAAAAGAAATGTAAAGGGCCATAAGGGATTATTATTTTTTTAAAAACCACATGCTAATAAATGGAGAAATATACAAATTTCTGGACATATATGATATAAAAATTGAACCATAAGGACCATAAAGAACCTGAATAGAATCTGGGAATATAGCTCAGTGGTAGAACACTCACCTAGTATATGTGAGGCCCTAAGTTCCCAAGTAGATGGGTTTATAGGTGTGTGCCACCATGTAGCCTGGCTTATTCAGGGCTTTTATCATGAAGAGATGTTGGATTTTAACAAATGGTTTTTTTGTGTGTGTATCTCTTGAGATGATCATGATTTTTATCCTTCATTCTGTTGATTTGATATATTACATTTATTGATTTGCATATTTTGAACCTCTTTACATCTCTCAGGTTGATCAACCTGATTTTTATCCTTCATTCTGTTGATTTGATATATTACACTTATTAATTTGCATATTTTGAACCTCTTTACATCTCTCAGGTTGATCAACCTGATCATGGCAAATCATGATCAATAGCACTTTTTCATGTGCTATTGAATTCCACTTACTAGTATTTTGAGAATTTAAAATTTCACACTAAATTTCCAGTAACAAGTAATAAGACAGAATCAGTAGTAAAGGGTGTCAACATAGAAAAGCACAGAATCGGATGGCTTTAATGATGAATTTTATCATTTAACAAATGCCTTTATTTATTTATTTATTTATTTGCTGCTGGAGATTGAACTCAGGGGCACTCGACCACTGAGCCACATCCCCAGCCCTATTTTGTGTTTTATGTAGAGACAGGGTCTCACTGAATTGCTTAGCGCCTTGCCATTGCTGAGGCTGGCTTTGAACACGCGATTCTCCTGTCTCAGCCTCCCTAAGTACTGGGATTACAGGCTTGCACCACCGTGCCCAGCTAAATGCCTATATTTATTAAACTATTCCATAGAATTGAAAAGAAGAGAACTCTTGCAAACTTATTATACAAGGCCAGCATTCCTGTTACCAAAACCAGGCAAGGATGCAACAACAACAAAAATTACCATATCTGAGGTTGTAGCTTAATGGTAGAGCATTTACCTAGTACTCAGGAGACCCTGGGTTTGATCTTAGCACTGCAAAAAGAAAGAAAAGAAAGTAGACCAATATCCCTGATGAACATAGTTGCAAAGATTCTTAAAATACTAGTAATTGGCATTCAACAATACATCAAAAAGCTGATTCACCATGATCAAGTTACATTAATCTGAGGGATGCAAGGATGGTTCAAAATATGCAAATCAATAAATGTAATATACCAAATCAACATAATTAAGGATAAAAATTATATGATCATCTTAATAGACACACAAAAAGCACTTGATAAAATTCAACATCCCTTCATGATAAAAGCCCTAAACAAGCCAGGCTACATGTTGGTGCTTACCTGTAATCCCAGCAACTCCAGAGGCTGAGGAAAAAGGATCACAAGTTCAAGGCCAGCCTGGGCAACTTAGTGAAACCTGCCTCAAAAAAATTTTTGAAGGGCTGGGCATATACTTCAGTGGTAGAGTGCCTGTTTGGTATGTATGATCCCCTGGGTTCAATCCCAGCACTACAAAACAAAACAAAAGCCCTGAACAAATTAGGCATAGAAGGATCCTAGTTTGGCATCATAAAGGCCATATATGCTAACCCATAGCCAACAACATACTTAATGGGAAACAGCTAAAACCATTTCCTGTAAGATCAGGAATAAGACAAGGGTGTCTACTCTCAGTATAGGACTAAGTTTTAGCCAGAGCAATTAGGCAAGAGAAAAAAATAAAAGGCATACAAATAGAAAAGGAAGAAGCAAGCTGGGGATATGGCTCAGTAGTAGAGTGCCAGTCTAGAAAAGAAAGAAGTTAAATTATCTCTGTTTCAGGTAATATGATTCTAAAATAACCCCAATGACTACACCAAAAGACTATTGACAAGCAAATTTAGCAAAGTAGCAGGATGTAAAATCAACATACATAAATCAGTAACTTTTCTGTCTACCAACAATGAATTTGCTGAGAAAGAAATCATGAATTCAATCCATTAACAGCATCTGAAAAAAATACCTAGGACTAAAATTAACCAAGTATATGAAAGAAGTATACAATGAAAATTACAAAACAATGATGAAAGAAATTGAAGAAGATCCTCCAAAATGTAAAGACCATCCATGTTCATGGATTGGAAGAATTAATATCGTCAAAGTGTCCATATAACCCACAGTGATAGATTCAATGCAATCTCCATCAAAATACCAAGACATTCTCCACAGAACTAGAAAATACAATCCTAAATTCATATGGAAGCACAAAAGACCCTAAACAGCCAAAGCAATATTGAGCAAAAGAGTAAAGCTAGCCAGGTGTGGTGGCATAGGTCTGTTATCCTAGTACTTGGGAGGCTGAGGCAGGAGGATCAAAAATTTGAGGCCAGCTTCTGGATCTTAGCGCGTATTATGGTGTGGATGTGGTGTCCCCCAAAAGCTCATGTGTGAGACAAAGCAAGAAGGTTAAGAGGAGAAACAATTGGGTTATTAGAGTCTTAACCCAATCAGTGAATAAATCCCCTGATAGGATCAACTAAGTGGAAACTGAAGGGTAGAGCATCACTGGAGACTTGTTTTAGGGTATATGTTTTGTATCTGGCAAGTGGAGTCTCTCTCTTTCTCTCTGCACTTTTATCATCACGTGAGCTGCTTCCCTTTGCCACACTCTTCCACCATGACGTTCTGCCTCCCTGAGGAATAAAGCCAGCTGTCCATGTACTGACACCTATGAAACCCTGAGCCCCCAAATAAACTTTTCCTCCTTTACAATTGTTCTGGTCAGATCTTTTAGTCACTGCAATGAAAAAGCTGAATGAAACAGAAATTGGTACTGAGAAGTGGGGTTGTGGCTATAACTAACCTGATCATGTGGTTCAGAAGCTTTTGGAGCTTTTTTGAATTGGGAGAAATTTTGATATGCTTAGCAGTGCAACCTAGAAATGCTTTAGATTATTGTAATTGGAGCTTAATAGCCAATTCTAGTGGGAGCTCAGAAGACTAGAATATCAATAGGACTGTGGACAGTGAAGATAGGGCTTAAGAAGGTTGGGAAAAGGAGGACTCTACTGGAAATTGGACTAGAAGCCAATCATGTGTTATGTTCTGGCTGAAAATTTGTCTGTATTTTGCCTGTGCCCCGAGACTTTCTGTGAGGCCGATTTTAAAAGCAACACACTTCTTAAACTGGTGGCAGAAATATCTAGGCAGCATAGCATTCAGGTAGTGGCATGGATATTGCTGGCAGCTTTTAGCCAAGTTTATTGTGATATTCAGGAGCAGAAAGCAGAGCAGAAATATTTGAAAAATTTGGACTTAAAAGGCAGATGTAAAACTGGGGCTAAAGAAGATCCAGTTGTTAAAAACATTACTCCCAGTAAAGAAATGCTAAAGACTGCCCACAGACAATAAGGAAGATGGTTTCAGGTCATCTCAGGAACTGGCAAGACCATATCCATGTCAGGTTCAAGGAAGGAAAAATTCCTTTGAGAACAGACTAATGGGGCACTCTGCTTGCATCAGGTGGCCTAGGAAGTTTTTTCAATGTGTTTAGCCACCCAGCCATTCAGAGATTGCTGCAGCCAGGGTTCCTGGAGGCTTGGATATTGCTTTAGATGGCAGCAGACTTTGGTGTCAATCATGTGGTGCTGGTTCTGCAGGAATGCAGGATGCTAGAGTTAGGGGGTCACAGAGGCTTCCACCAAGATTTCAAAGAAAGGCCTGGGAGGCAAGGTAAAGTGCACCATGGTCAGAGTCCCTTCAGGCACCTCCTGAGAGGGTCATGCACGCAAATGTGAAGAGGAAGCCGAAGCTGCAGTGGAAACCTCCAGATTAAGAAATGCCAGTAACAGAGGACATTGTCCTAGGAAAGCTTCAGGAATCTAGCAGAGACAAGCCAACAGAAAGGCCATTTGGGCTGCAACAAACAAGGCCACAGGGGTGGAGCTACATAAGCCCTTTGGACAGAACATGACCATGCCATGTACTCCCAATGCTGGAATTGGAGCTACAGGACTTGTTTGCCCAGCTGGATTTCAGTCCTGCTTTCGTCTCATCCCTTCTTTCTATGCTCCTATTTTTCTGAATGGAAATGTTTACCCTGTGTCTTTATATGTTGGTACTTGCAAATCACTATTGATTTTTATACATGCTCATGATAAGAGTTTGCCCTGTGTCTCAGAAGAGACTTTGGTCTTGAACTTTTGGGCAATCTTGAAACTGTTGATACTATGGGGACTCTTGGAAATGGACAAAATTTATGTTGCACTGTGAGATGATCATGAGCTTTTGGGAGCCAGGGGCAGAATGTTATGGTTTGGGTGTGAGGTGTCCCCCCAAAGCTCATGTGTGAGGCAATACAAGAAGGTTTAGAGAAGAAATAATTGGGTTATGAGAGTCTCGACCTAATCAATGAATTAATTCCCTGACGGGATTAACTAAGTGGGAACTAAAGGCGGGTAAGAGGTAAAGTGTAGCTGGAGTGGGTGGGTCATTGGGATATGCCTTTGGGGTATATATTTTGTATCTGGCAAGTCTCATTCTCTGCTTTCTGATCACCATGTAAGATGCTTCCCTCCATCACTCTTTCACCATGATGTTCTGCCTCACCTTGAGCCCCAAGTAACAAAGCCAACTGTCCATGGACTGAGACTTCTGAAACCATGAGTCCCTAAATAAATTTCTCCTCTACAATTGTTCAGGTCAGATCTCAGTCACAGCAGTGAAAAATCTTATAGTGAAACCCTGTCTCAAAAACTAAAAAAGGCTGGGAGTGTAGCCAAGTGGTAGAGCTCTCCTGAGTTCAATCCTTAGTATTAAAAACTAATTAATTAGGGGCTGGGACTATAGCTCAGCGGTAGAGCACTTGCCTAGCATGCGTGAGGCCCTGGGTTCGATCCTCAGTACCACATACAAATCAATAAAATAAAGACATTGTGTCCATCTACAACTAAAAAAAATATTTTAAAAAAATTAGTTAATTAAAACTTAAAATGGGGGGCTGGGATTGTAGCTCAGTGGTAGAGCGCTTGCCTTGCATGCGTAAGGCCCTGAGTTCGATCCTCAGCACCACATACAAAGCAATAAAATAAAGACATTGTGTCCATCTACAACTAAAAACTATTTAAAAAAAAACAAAACTTAAAATGGCTGGGGATATAGCTTAGTGGTAGAGCACTAGCCCCACATGCTCAAGGCCCTGGGTTCAATCCCCTGTACTGCAAAAATCAATCATTCAATCAATCAATCAATCAATAAATGGAAGGAAGGAAGGAAGGAAAGAAAGAAAGAAAAGAATAAAGCTGGAAGCATCACAATGCCTGATTTGAAGACATACTACAGAACCATAGTAACCAAAACAGCATGATACTGGCATAAAACCAGACACATACACTAATAGAACAGAAAAGAGACTCCAGAAATAAAACCCCACATATCTGTACTCAACCGAGTGACAAACATGGTAAAAATACACACTGGAGAAAGGACAGACTCTTCAACAAACGGTGCTAGGAAAACCAGATCTCTACATGCAAAATATTGGAACTTGTCCCTATCTCTCATCCTGTACAAAAATCAACTCAAAAGGATCAAAGACACTGGGCATGGTGGTACACACCTATAATTTCCAGCAGCTTGGGAGGCTGAGGCAGGAGGGTCACAAGTTCAAAGCCAATCTCAGCAACTTAGTGAGGCACTAAGCAACTTAGCAATACTCTAATTTTTTTAAAAAAGGAGTTGGGGATGTGGCTCAGTGGTTAGTCACCCCTGGGTTCAATCCTCAGTACCAAAAATATATATATATATATTTTACCAATACATATATTATATATATCAAAGACCTAAATGTGGGGCTGGGATTGTGGCGCAGTGGTAGCATGCTCGCCTAGCATGCGTGAGGCACTGGGTTCGATTCTCAGCACCACATAAAAATAAAATAAAGATATTCTGTCCACCTGCAACTAAAAATAAATAAATAAATAAAGACCTAAATGTAAGACTTGAAACTCTGACAACTACTAAAAGAGGATATAGAAGTAACACTTCAATAGACCAGAGACCTTGCGTCTAATTGAGGAGAAAGTAGGTCCAAATCTTCATCACATTGGATTAGGCCCCGAATCCCTTAACAAGACTCCTATAGCACAACAAATAAAAGCAAGAATCAATAAATGGGATGGACTTAAACTAAAAAGCTTCTTCTCCGCAAAAGAAACTATCAATGAGGTGAACAGAGAGCCTACATTCTGGGAGCAAATTTTTGCCACACACACATCAGATAGAGCACTGATCTCCAGAATATATAAAGAACTCAAAAAACTTAACAGCAAAAAACCAAACAACCCAAT
>JAQQSJ010002867.1:0-12246 GCA_028644305.1 Xerus rutilus
TAAAAGTAGATTATCCAGGCTACAAAGCTAATAAAAGTCAAAACACATTCAAAGTCAAGTCTGATTCCAAAAACCAATGATTTTTCTACTAATTAAGCTTAGTATGGACTTAATATGCAGACTATTTAAAAACTCAAAAGAGTAAAGAAAGTATGTTTTAGTGACCCATTATTTTTTTAATTTATTTGTTCTATTTAGGTTTACATGATAGCAGAGTGCAATTTGATTCATTGTACACAGATGGAGCACAACTTTTCATTTCTCTGGTTGTATGTGATGTAGAATCACAACATACATGCAGTCATACATAAAGTTAGGGCTATGATGTCCATCATATTCAGTGATTCATTATTTATTGATCTGAGAACTGACGTCTGTTATAAATTATCCACTTTTTTCATGTCAATCTCTGATTTGTCATTTTTGGTCATTGTGATATTTACCGTCTTCTATATCAGTCCAATAGCTAGATTCTCACAAATGCATTTTATCACAAATCTATTTCAATCTCAACCTGAGCATACATATTTGGGAAGCTTAAATCGAAGTAAAATGAAATAGTTCACTGAACATCAGTTCTGAAGAATGTTCTACTTCTCAAATGTGTGAATATCTGGCATGTTCAATGGTGCCAGGATAAGTACTAGAGTATATATATGAGTAACCTAAAAATATTGAAAAGTAGATGAAATGTTTTCTCCAATAGCAAAATAATTTGGATCAGGCTGAGTTTGACACACGTGAGAATGGGAAGTAGCGAAGGAGACAGAGGTGATGTATCCAGGGGGAAACTGGCAGACCAACCTCGGGAAAAGCCAAAGAAAAACCCAACACACAGCCACAGCACATTTAAAAATCTCTAATCTCCTTTTCCCTTCAGTTCCTAACACTGGGTCACTGGTGTCTTACCTGCTTGTCATGTGGCTCTATTCTTCACTATGCAGAGAGCAGCTTGAGAATAAAGCAAGGCAAAATCCCCATTGCAAAACTGAGACCAAGACCCATTTCATCAACTTTTAATCTAAAGCCATTTTCTACCATATCACAAAGCCTCCCTGCCTAGTTTTATTAAACTAATTATCAGTACAGCTCTTCATGCTGGCTGACTTCATATTTTAAATATAGAGAAACTTTAATAATAAGGGTGAATGGTTTAATTACCAAAAGCTAACCCTTAGAGTATTGTGCTGGCAAAAGAAGTCTTCACAACATCTTGATCTGCAAGGAACAATTGCTTCCTTTTTATCCTACTATTTAGAACTTGACACACCACTTTGCAGCAATTTTGAGTTGACAATATTGATTTTGTAAGAATGGACTTTCTGGTAGGTTTTCTTTGCTAAAGCTACCATATGGACTCTACAACTTACTCTTTGTTAAAATGAATATGTGCTTAGTGTCAGCCTCTGAAACTCAGGAGTAAACATTCAAATTCAATTCAGATCATGCAGCCCAAAAAGCAAAACCTTATTTAGATTGCTCCTTTTATGAGCATTAAAATAATAATATCTTTTAACAATCTCTTAAAGAAATACTAATGTGAGCTTGGTCTCTGTCGGTAGGATTTATCTGTACATTTTATATCTAAGGGAAATCTTATCTTTAGTAAGAAAACCATTTACATTCCTAAAACTAGAAGACATTCTATTTCAATATTGGTTTGTTTCAAAAGAATTGATGAAATCGTTCCTTTACTAAAAATAGAAAATGATGAAGGATTGTTTCCCAAGTTTAACTTAATTGTACAATTAGTTATTTTTTAATATACTTAAGGCTGGTAAACATTAGTAAATGAAAGAAAATGTATCATTGAAGAAGTAAATTTCAACAAAATAATTTATAGCAATACAGCAATACAATAAAACTACTAATAGATTTGACTCCATTAAAAACCAAAGTTATTGGTGCAAGAGCCACGTAGTCAAAAAGAGGAAAAGTATAAGAAACTGCTTACTTTGAAACTGGTCCAAAATAGGTTTTAGTTTTTTGTTTTGTATCATATATGCTTTTTAGTGCTTAGTGGTTTACTAAAAGGTTTAAATGATAAATTTTTTTATTCTAACCCCCTTTTCTCTTCATAATAAACATTTTTAGCATGTCTTCTTAGTCTCTGTCCATTGCATACTACCTTTAAAAAAGAGAGTTCTAGCTAGACTCAGCAAGAGGCAAACTCAGGCTACCACTTGCTACATGTTTTGAACCTATATTTTCTGTCTTACTTTCCCCATCCTTTTTTTCACTCTGGTATAGAAATTGGACCAACTTTATAGGTGGTGGTGAAGATTCAACAAATGTGACATATCAATCCTTAGTATACACAGTTAGGACTCAATTAAAGGTGTCAGTTGTTATTAGTGCCACCAAACCCACTCTCTGACATCTCTATGAGGACTCACTGTGTGGCTACAGATCCTATTCCACCTTCTATTTCAGGTTTTATAAAGGCTTTAGAAAACTCATAAGAATCTTTTTTGTTCTTTCAGAAAGTTAATGGTTATTTTAACATTTTCTAGTACTGCTGCCTCTTCAAGAAAAAGAATGCAACTGGAAGTCTCTAATTTTCTTCTATCTTCAATAAACCCTTGTGGGGCTTAGATGTACCAGTCAGCACCAAATCAAGCTGTGGAGTCTCTGCCCTAGGAGAAGAATCAGCCTGCTATTTTGAAACACTCTAAAAAATCACTCTGAGATTCAAGACTACATGCTCTGTCAGTATGACCTAGTCCCCACCTTAGCAGTATTGGCCCCAGAAAGTCAAGAGTCCCTATTTTCCTGAGGCTTTTTGCTCCTCTTTATCTCAACATCTGAACATTTGCCTTTGGAGTAGGATTCAGGCCCTCGTCTCCTTCATCTTTGTCTTCGTCTTTTTGCAAAACTAGAAGTTCTACTACAGTATTTTTCTTCAAACAAAGGAGTTATTTTCCCAAATGTTGAATTTACCAACAGTCTTGGTGCAATAGGCACAGCCTGTAGGCCAAGTTCAAATAGCACATTTCTGACCCTGATATAATATGACAAGAATTCATACAGTAAAGAAGTTGCAAGGAGCTAGTAATCAATTGGACCATGGGCTCTGGAAATGTGGCATCTGCAGTATGACATGGCAGGTATGCACAGGTCAGTCTGATATGTCTGGAGAACTGCAAGCTACTTGACACAGGGAGAGGACAGACTGTCATGGTCAAATAGGGCTGGAAAGACAGGTAAGGGTCAGATGGTAAAGGACCTTAAAAAATAATAATAAGGAATTCAGACTCTGTCTAGGAAACATGTCCTTTCAAACCAGGCTGCTATCTAAACCACCTGAGAAGGTTTATTATTATTATTTTCTTTAAATAAAATTTCCCACATCCCTTTCCACAACTACTAAATCAGAATCTTCACAGAGACTGCTACAAACATTTTTTAAAAAATATTTCAAAACAACTAATTAATTTTGAAAAAGTTCTGTAGTGGAATTTCAGACTGAAAGCATGATGTGGACAGTTCTGCACAGGTATCCAATTAAGGGTGCACAGGTATCCAATCAGCATTTAGCTATAGAACAAAATTATTCTTTATTTGGACCCTTTCAATGATGATTTTCATATCAAGTCTTTATAAAGAGTTTATGTCACATATACATATATATGTATATGCAAAGGAAAGCTTATTCTTCCTGTTATAAAATAAAGTATGGGAAAAGAGGTTGATACAGAGAATGAAGACTAATAGAAAATAGAGAATACAACCAAGTATTATAATACTTCCACTATTGTCTCATGGCCTATGACAGTGCGTAAGACTCCTGTGGTCCTTATAATATGCTGCTAGAAAAAATTCTTAAGAGAAAGATCCTACAGTCCTAACAGGTTCTAGAATCCACTTTCACATTAGAGAGATGAAGCTGATCCTAGATGACTAAGCTAGTTGGGACTGAGATTTACAGTACATTCAAAAACTCAGAAACAAGTCACATGTAAAACTTCTCATCCTCTTCCTAGCTCTGTATGTTCCATTTTTCATAAAGTCCTGACGATTTGTCTCGTAAGTGTCTTTGTTAGGTTCGCCTGCATTCTACGCCCAGTGCAGCTGACCTAATTCAAGTTTTCATTCTCTCTTGCTTAGACAAGAGCAAGTGTTCTCACCATACACATGGACTTCAGCCTCTTCCTATTCTATTTGTTCTCCCTTTTATAACGGCCTTTGGAAAGGTAGATGCAGAGGCAATTTCCAAAGTTTAAGGCGTCATAGCTTAAAACTTTTAAACCACTTCAAATTAATTTTTAGGTCAAGTCCAAATTCATTAACCTGGTATAGAAGGCTGAGCTAGGCCAGGATGAGACATTCTTTCACCCTGATGATGCAACGAGGAGTGAAAACCTGAAGAGCATCATCAGACTTCTTCTAGGATTTCTTTACGTAGAACAATGAATTCTTGTGTAGTTTCTCACCTGACCAAGTGTTATGAACGCTAGCAGCTACCATACTTCCTCTGATCTTCTGGCTGTCAGTTTTGGCTATGTCTGGGACCAAAGGACAGTTACTTGCTTGTACCCTCATCCCATGCAGACTTCATATGATTTATTTGCTGTTAAGGTAGTAAAATTGAAGGAAAGACAATTGGAACATAATCTAAGTACTGATTCTCATCAATCATCAAAACCCAGATCAGCCCTTTCTAACTCTGATCAAAGATCTTTATGACCCAGACCCTACTTACATTTATAGCTTCCAGGTCTGTGGCACCACATCTCAGGCGCTCAAAGCACTGATAATTCCCTCCAAACACAATGCATATGCAAGCCTCCTGCTCTGTTCTTACACCCTCTTCCTTCATCTAAATATAACTCAGCTCTAAGTTCAACTCAGGCAAATCTTCCATGAAGACCCCACAGGTCCTGCCCTCCAGCTCTAGTTTAGAACAAGACTGTTTCCAATCTGCTTCCACAGCACCACAGAATAGTGCTCATCACATGTGGTGGAAGTCTTTCCTCCCCAGAACTCCTTACTACCCTCTAATATCCTTGAAAGTGGGGTATTTTCTTACCTTGCCCTACCCATGCCTAACAGTATGCCTCACATATTGTCATACTCAGTGATTGCTTATTGCACTGAAAAATAAGCAATTTTTAAAAATTTGAGTGAAAGCAATTACAAGATCAGATACTGTGTTCCCTATTAAGTTATATGCACATTCACAATTTTCCCCAGAAAAAAATACTGCTATAAAAAAGGAGAAAAAAATTCTATTTTTATTCACATTTAGCTCTGGCTATCAACAGAATCTCTAAAGAGGATTCATAATATAATGACGATGATGACAAGTACAGCTACTATTTATTGAGGACCTCTTATGTAAAGACTGGGAATTTTACTTATCTTTTTTTAAAGCTCATGGCTATATAAGTAAGTATTATTATTACCCCCATTTTGCATGCATGAAGCACAGAAAGATTATTTGTCCCCAACCACACAGCTACCACGTCCACAGAATGTACTCTAGACATCTGTCAGAGCGTTTTCCAAAGCAGTTACTATGGTAGAGATTGCAAAGCTGAATACGAAATCGTTTTCTAAGTCACATTTGGACTTTAGTGGAGAAACATTAGTGTATGTGGTGCCTATGCTATCCGAAAGCTTCATGCCATACTATAGCAGCAGGTTTCATTTGTGACTACACTCAGTGCTCCTTAAAGACAGGAAGCATCAACGAGCCATTTCGGCTCCCACTGGACTTAATGCAATTGTGAACTCACAGATTATTGAGATAAACGTATTGCCTAATTACTCATTTGAAGATTTTTAGTGAGGGTTTCAGATGTATCAGTTACGTCTCTCCTAGTGGAGGCGCCCATATTACATGTATTAATGGAAGAGTGCAGCACATTTTTCTCTTCCAATTTTTCACTCACTCTTCAGTCCTTCATACTGTTCCCTTGGCATGTGGAACAAGCACCATGACTAGATGTTCCATCGATCTCTTGCATTTTGGCTCGAATAGCATCATTCCTCTCCGAGAAGAGAAGAGTGGATTTTTCCAATTAAGGTCTGGACAAATTACCAATATGTTTTATGTAAGCCTCTAAAATTGTTATATTTAGCTGTTTCCAGCTACATTGGTCCTGGATAAATTTCACAATGCTGAAAAATATTGCTGGTTTTTCTCAATTTTCCAACCAAATAGTTTGTATCCTATACAGCTGACACCGAAAACCTACAAAGCCCTGAAACTGCTAACAACTTATCTAGGTCTGAGAAATATTTAAAGATGCTTAAAAATAATAATAGAGAATAATTTTTAGCCTTTTCTTTAATAAAGCGTGTTCTAATTTTATTTCAAACTGTGATATATTTCAAATATCCTCCCTCCTCCTCATTCACCCAGTGGCTAACACTGTACTTAATCACAGACACTACAGAACATCCAAGTCCTATGGATCTTGTTATAGTCACAAATAAATGGTGTTCATTTACTATGTATTACAAAAGGGATGTATGATAATTTTTTTCATATTGTGTTCTGAAAGTAAATGACTTTTGCATGTTGAGTGTATAATTTCTGATATTTGCCTTCATTCATACAAGAACAAATATAATAAGATTCCACTGTAATTTTCCTAAATAATAAAACCAAATTGTATTTTTTCTAAGATACACAGTTATGTTGACTAGAAGACACACTACAATCCAAACCTATCAATGATTAATTTCATCTATTAAAATGTATTTAAACTACCAAAGTAAACTTTGTATTTTATATCGGGATTTGGAGAAAAGCAACATTTAACCTTTGGTCTTTTCTTACATCTATTAGACATCTCACTCTGGCTAAATGAGACAAATCATAACTTTTACTAAATAATTTGCATATAATGCTATTAAGCTACTATAATTAAATGGGTTTATTGTGTGACAATGGGCAGGTTAACTCACATCTCTGTGCTCCAGTATTTTCATTTGTAAAATTATGTAATGAATTAGCCTATATAAGTAATATTCTAGTGACTTTAGTAAGAATTCAAAAGCAAATGGATATTGGAGATGTTAAAAGTAGGCTTTCAAATAGCAAAATTTTCTTTGGAGAAGTAGTGCTCTACAATGGAAAGAGTGTATATATTTTGTTATATAAAATTGATTCCCAAAGATCAACTTTACTAACTGTAGGATATTAACCTTATTAGTAAAATAAAGAAATGAACCATTTATCCTGCTTGCATGTCAGAAGATTTTAAAAGCAGGATGTAGAAAGTACTAGCATGTAATAGATGCTCAATAATTGTAGTTTCTTGGGGTATTACAGAGTGCTTTTTGCCTTTACTTCATCATTCTTTCACATCTTCTTCCATGGTAGCAAAATGTTTTTTTACATAGTAGTTCATAGATGGTATGGGAAGAGAAATGACAGTTATAGTGAGAGAACAGTGTGTTTCTATTGTGTTATGGTGTGAATAAGAGATGTCTCCCAAAAACTCTTGTGAGACATCACAAGAATTTTCAAAGTGAAATGATTAGATTATTAGAGTTGTGATCTAATCAGTGGATTAATCACTGATATGGATTAACTGGGCAGTAACTATAGTAGGTAGGGTGTAGCAGAAGGAAAGAGGTCACTGGGAATGTGCCTTTGGGGTTTATATTTTGTCCGTGATGAGTGGAGCTCCTCTTTCTCTCTCTCTCTCTTTCCTGGTTTCCATGCACTGTGGTCTTTTCTCCCCTGTGCCCTTTGCCATGATGTTCTGCACCACCTCAGGCCCAGAGCTATGTGGTCAGCTGACCAGGGAGTGTACCTCTGAAACCTTGAGCCAAAATCAACTTTTCCTCCTCCGTGTTGTTCTTGTCAGGTCTTTTGGTCATAGCAACAAAAAACTGACTAAAACATACTCTAGATGTCCCTCTTGTGAATTCCAAACAAAGCAAAGAGTTTCCCCAAGCAAACTTTTGCTAACCATTCATATAACCACAACTCAAGGTATTAAAAAGGGAGTAGAATACAATCTTCTGGCTATGACCTCCCGGGCCAGCTTTGACCTGTTGACCTTGACTGCTTACAGAAGATGCCAAAATACAGCAGAAAAAGTAAAAAGAAGAGAGAATTCTAACAAAGGTAATGAACCTCTGGGACCTCATCTTAGGCTACTTTTGTTGGATTAATGTGTAAGCTGCTAACAATCATTAAAATAACATTTTATATCATCCTTATGAATTCAAGCATTTATGAGACTTACTACTAATAAAATTATGCCTTTTCCCAACTGGATAGGCCAATGGAACTTTCTCAGCTTGGACAATAACCTGTTACTAAGGGGGAGAAACAAAAAGAATGGTTTTATCTGTGATCTTCTTAGCTTGTGCTCTGACACCAACCATTGGAAATTGAATCAATCATTTTTCATGCAGAAAGAAATGTAAAAAGGCCTATCTTATAAGTTTGCTCTACGTTTTGCTTTGCTTTATATTTATCGATTCAGCAACTGTTTTAACTTTAATTCTAAATATCCAATTTGGCAAAATCACTCAAAAACTTAGCTATCAACTCAGACTCTCCATGCCCCAAAGAGAACAACTTTTCTTCACCAAATCCGGTCTAACACTAGTCCTTCCCCTCTCATAACTCAAGGGAAAAGACCCCACATAATTATCTCTTCTTGCTCTCTTTCTTTCACACCTATATTCAATTTAACAGGAGCCCTGTCCACCCAACTTCTGTGGTGTATCCCCAAATTTTGCACATCTCTCTGTCACACTATTTCCAATGTTATTTGAACTACCACACTCTAGCATTACTTCACACCCATGTCTTATTCCATTTTGTACTGCTATAACAGAATGCCACATACTGGAAAATCTATTGAGCCACAATTCTGGAAGTTGGAAAGTCCATTATCAAGGTACCAGCATCTGGTGAGGGCCTTCTTGATGCATTATCACATGGTGAAAGGACAAGAGAGAGATCAAGTAGAAGTAAAACTTGCCCTTTCAATAATTCCACCTGTGTAGAGAAAGCCTTCATGGCTTGATTACCTCTTGAATGTCCCACCTCTTAATACTATTACAATGACAATTAAATTTCAACATGAGTTTTGGACAGAACAAACTTTCAAAACATAACACTCCACATGAGAGTTTTCTTTTAAAAATATAAATCAGCCAGGCACGGTGGCTCAAGCCTGTAATCCCAGCACTTTGGAATGCTAAGACAGGAGAATCGTGAGTTCAAAGCCAGCCTCAGCAACGGCGAGGTGCTAAGCAACTCAGTGAGACCCTGTCTCTACATAAAACACAAAATAGGGCTGGAGATGTAGCTCAGTGGTCAAGTGCCCCTGAGTTCAATCCCCAGTACCCCCCCCAAATACCCACACACACACACACACACATACATACATATATATATCAGATCATGCTGCTCCTATTTTAGTACAATTTCCATAGATGCCCATCCAAGTTAAAATAAAAATGCAATTTCTGAGTTACAAAGCTTTATCATCTGCTTTCTCCTTCCCCACTGACCACAATGACTGTCCTCTCCACTCACCAAGCTTTAATCACTTCTTTTTCATTCTCGCAAGTGCCATGTTCACTTCTACTCCAGAGCAGAAGTTCTTGACTTGCCTGCAAATGCAGCTTTAAGAATGTGTGACCCGGAAATCACAGAGGAGACTCTGGCTCAGAAAAAAACCCATGCTTGTTAATGCTCTGCTATTGCCATCTGGAAATTTTAATAATTTTATTTCTTAACTTCTGTTTTGTAAATGAAGTCTGATGAGATAAAGGAGCACATGGATGAGCACAGGAAATACATGTAAGATTTCCATCATTCTTTACCTTCCCATTTGTATATGGCATTGCAATGACCCAGGAGCGCAGGATTCTGGTAGACCCACCATATGTGGGAGTTCAGCATGACTCAATATGTGGTCAGCAAGTGATGCCTAGACCTGAGTAAGCAGGGGCACTGAAATCTCTGAGAGGTCACACTTCTCTCAAAAACAAGACCTTGCTTCAAACACAGAAAGGAGGCAATTGTGTTCTGACAAAAAAAATATATATACATCAATAGCCAAAAAATTCTATCATAATCATTTTCACTCACCAGACTTCCTACTATTAAATAGCCATCTACACTGAAAATGAGGACATATAAGAAAAAGGAAAGATAGGGAAATCTATAGTTCATTTTACTTTAATCTTTTATTATTATTTTTTCCTTAGCCAAGGTAGAAAGTTAGATAGAATGAGTGGGAAAGGAGATAAAAACAGTTGAGTCAATTTTGTTCAATGTTTCCACTGTTGTAGTAACAATGAAATCTACTCGTATGCACCAGCTACAGAATAAAAAATTGTGTAATTTCAATCATGCCTTATATGAGCTAATGGATTTTATTTTTGCATTCAAACTAGTACCACACAAACACCATAAGGAGTCCAAAGAAAGATAATACAATAAATGGGAAAGCTTTATATTCTAGTCTCCTTACTACTTTTTCTTTTTTTTCTACTTTTGGAACAAGAAGCCCAACATTCCATTTTGCATTTAGCCCTGCAAATCATGTGGCCAGCTCTGCTTACATGGAATTCTCTTCCTCTACACCCACTTCACAAAGCTGACTCCTTTGTGTAATTTATATCATAGCAAATACCAACTTAGAGAAGCCATCTCTAAGCCACCAATCTAAATTAGTCATTGCATACTCTCTAATAAGACATCTTATCTCAGAAGTCTGCATAAAGTTGAGTGGGAAGGTTTGTCTTTGAACTTATGGCTGTTGGTCTGTGTCTTTCATCTGTGAATTAGGACTTTCTTCTCACCATTTAGAGCTAAGAGCCGTGGCTGACATTTATTAGTCATTCAGTTAATATTTGTGGAATATGTGAATTAACATACAAAATGATTACCATAGTATTCTATAAAAATAAAAATTTTAAAGTTACTATGTTATTTTAAAGACACAGTACTTTCATCATTTAAAAATTTTATAAGGGGGAAAAAACATTAATTTCGAAACACAAAAAACCACATATTAATTTGGAAGTTGGCAATATTCAATTTTCAGCATAATTTTATACATTGTTTGCTATAATTTGGATCTCAAATGTTCCTCCAAAAGCTCACATTAGTCTTATTCCCAGCTTGGTGCAATTAGAAGGTGGTGGAAACCTTTAAGAGACAGGGCCTATAGCCAGGCACGGTGGCGCAAGCCTGTAATCCCAGTACTTAGGGAGGCTGAGACAGGAGAATCGCGAGTTCAAAGCCAGCCTCAGCAAAGGTGAGGCACTAAGCAACTGGTGAGACCCTGTCCCTACATAAAACACACACACAAAAAAATAGGTCTGAGGATATGGCTCAGTGGTTGAGTGCCCCTGAGTTCAATCTCCAGTACCAAAAAAAAAAAAGAAAGAGAGAGAAAGGGCCTATGGTTGGTGAATGCCTGTAGTCCCAGTGACTCAGGAGGCTGAGGCAAGAGGATTGCAAGTCAGCCTCAATAACTTAGTAAGAATCTTAGCTACTTAGAGAGATTTTGTCTCAAATAAATAAATAAATAAATAAATAAATAAATAAATAAAAAGGACTTGGATCTAGCTCAGTAATAAAGTATTTCCACTGGATTCAATCCTTGGGACCAAGAGAGAGAGAGAGAGAGAGAGAGAGAGAGAGAGATGGGGCTTAGTGGGAAGTTTCAGGTCATTGTGGGCAGCCTTCAAAGGGTACTGGGGGATGCCAGTTTCTTCCTCTTTCTCCTGCTGTGAATCTATTATATTATTTTAAATAATGTCATATCTTAATATAATATAATGCAATTTCCAACAATCTTTTAAAAATGCTCCCTATTAATGATCAGCTGTAAGTTTCAGAGGAATCTCTGTCACATATTTTATTTTTAATTTAATTTTATTTTGTAGCAATTTTCTCATGAGACACCCAGGATAGACAAGCTGGAAGGCTTCATATTGTATGTTACCTTACTACACAGGAATGTTAAAAAGAATAACAATATTTTACCTTACTTCCTGGGAAGGATTTTCCTGGCCTATCAATAATGTCTCCAGTGGATGTAGAAATGGGGATTTGGAACCTTAACAACATGTATCCCTATCCTGAGATGCTCAACAAGAGGAGGATGATATGAAGCTAAAATAATTCTGGCTTTTCTGGTATGAAATAAAAGTGTGCATTCTTTGTGCAACCAAGGCACCAATTTTGCCTTTGGCAATGCTGAAAATAACTATAAGCAATAATAAGAAATCCAGCTTCTGCAGAACATAAAA
>JAQQSJ010002868.1:0-12245 GCA_028644305.1 Xerus rutilus
TGTTTCAATAAGTCAACAGATTATATTAAATATTGCAATGATTTAATGATTTCTCTGCTAAAAGTATTTATAAGCTCTTATAGCCATAGAATATTATCTGAACTACTTAGTATGCCTGAGCTGCTAGATTCAATACTTCAAAAGAGTGGACTAGCAAAAGGGACTAGATATCTCATGGAACTAGAGTATTATAAAAAAAGTCCAGGCCTATGGACTACCCAAGAAGGAGAGGATTGCTATAATTTTGTGCAATATCATCAACTCTTCCCATTATCAGTATCCATATCTCTGAAACAATGCTACATGTCAGATCTTCAAGAAAAGGAACAATTCCAGATCAATAATAGTTCACTCATAAAGATAGCAGCTTGTAATGAGGACTTTTAATGTGTATGGTAGATGTAAGTAATCAGGATGGGATATGAGTGATCTAGGCAGTAGAAGATCAAAAAAAAAAATGAAACTCAAAATAAACTTTCTTTTAAAGCGATTAGCTAATTGCTGAAAGTGGAAGGTTCAACATGTAGATAAAGGGCCCCGGGTTGAGCTAAGTTGGAAAAGAGTGAAATTATAGATCATTCCAGACAAAAAGGGCTATCCTCAAGTTTGATGAACTTTACCTCTTTTGGAAATATAGTGCTGGGCATCAGGCAAGCATTACTCAATATATATTACTATATACTTTTATTAATTAGTAATAAACATTCTAAAAATAAATGTATTTTTAAAACTAGAATTCATATTTTTGGTTGATAGACTTTACATTTTAAATTATCTAATAGAGAATAATTATTTTTGAGCTTTAGAGTTTAATTTTTTTCTACCTATATGAAGGCCACAATAAATTAGTCAACATATTTAAATTAATGAAGAAAAAGATGTTCAGTTGTTATTTGTTTATTCAAGAGATTGTATGTATTAAGCTATATTTCACATAGACATTATTGAATTTCACAGTTCATAATTCATATCTGTGATATTTAAATACTTTAAAATAAGTTCCAATTTATCTCTATATTTCTCCTATTAATTCTACTTGAAACAGTTATCTTAAAAGACACTAAACTACTGTAGGCCAAGAGAATGCTTGCTTGTTTTATGGGTCTCTGGTTGATATAGTTCACTAATTTTCTTTCAAAATGAGAATGAGAGGTAAACACAGCAAGATAGTTCTCTGCTTGAATACTACCACACAGCATCACAGGTTTTTTCATCATTCAATTTAGATTTGTCTTCTGTAGCTTGAAGAAGTAAAACCAGCAGCAGTTCCCATAAACACAACCATTCCAGGTGGTTATCAGGTCCAATTACAGCTGCACAGTTAGGTATAGTTCAACTTGCCTAAGAAATTGGAAAATAATTTTAAGAATACATCAGTGGGTGTTTAGATTAGAGAAGAAAATTGGTTGCAATGGAAAATTATTGTCATGTGTGAAGATTCTTAGTATGCAGATGTTAATTATTGAACTTCAAGTCCTTTTAAGCACCACCATTAAACAGTATTTTAAAGTCAATAGAACAAATTAATAAATATTATGAGAATAATTTCAGATAGTGCTCAATTAAAATAATATATTTTTTAAAAATTCATTTAAAACTGTTATTTTCAAATCCTATAACTAGCACAGTGTTTATTGAACTAAAGTTTATTTGCAACAAATTCTGAGAGGGAAATTGATATATACAAGCTACTCCAGCATTTTTTTTTTTTCTGTATAATAAGAGTTTAGTAGTCATACTTGCTGGGTAGACAGACAAAAAGAAAACATGATTTTTACAAATCGTTTGCCCTATTACATGAGGCATTTCCTACATTTGAGATCAACTGCATCACTGTAGTCAAGTATGAAAACAGTGTTAAACCAAACTAAGTCTATCCTCTGCTGTCAAAAATCAAAACAAAAACACAGAGAGGAAACATGAAAACAATAAAGAGCTGGGAGTTGCACTTTGGGAGGCTGAGACAGGAGAATCACGAGTTCAAATCCAGCTTCAGCAAGGGTGAGCCGCTAAGCAACTCAGTGAGACCCTGTCTCTACATAAAACACAAAATAGGCCTGGGGATGTGGCTCAGTGGTCGAGTACCCCAGAGTTCAATCCCTGGTACGGAAAAAAAAAAATTAAGAAAGAAAAAAATGTCCTAAAACTAAGAAAAAATATTTGATATTTCCTCTTCTACTTAAGTTCAGTGCATATGTATATATTATATTAATGTTGGTGAAATTGTTTTATATTTTTTTGAAAAATGTATGTAAACATACATTTAGTATATCATATTCAGATAAATGCATATCACAAAATTTTGCACTAAGTTATAAACTGCTTTTTCTGAATATCAATAACATTAGTAGAGTCATATTTTTAAGGAAAATAAGAGGCAACAAGAAGTCTTTTCAATTCTGGTGGTATAATTCTTAGGTTTATTTATAGCTGTAGTTTGAAATTAAATAACAGAGATAGGTAGACATTATAATTATTATTTGTTCAGATGATTTAATTGACACAAAGATGAGTTGATCTAAAAGTATAAACATTTGAAAAAACTCTTTGAAGACTATAGAGAAATATGCATGAAAATTATGGAAATAACTTTCAAATGGAATTGAATATATGAATAGTTTCTGATGATTGAAGAGAAATGAAAATGTGAAGTTGTTTACATAGGAGTAGTTAATTTAACAAAAATCACTTTCACTTTTTTTCCTTTAGTAATATATATTGTGAAAATATGAGCAGAAATATAATCAAAATTTATGCACATGCTGGGCATAGTGGCACAGGCCTGTAATCCCAGCTACTTGGGAAGCTGAGGCAGGAGGATCGTGAGTTCAAAGCCAGCTTCATTAATTTAGTGATGCACTTAGTAACTCAGGGAAACCCTGTCTCTAAATAAAACATACCAAAACGCTGGGGATGTGGCTCAGTGATTAAGAACCTCTGGGTTCAAGCTTCAGTACCAAAAAAATTATAAAAAATAAAAATTTTAAATTTTAAAATTTAAAGAATTTTTTAAAAATATATGTACATGGATAGCACAACTTTTTTGTGCTAAAAATTTAGGAAACAAAATTTAATGATAGAGCAATTATGAACATTATCTGTATGTTGGCATGATGAGATATTTAATAGTCTTTAAATCACTCATTTGGTTAACATTTACAGACATAAGAAAATGATCTCAATAATTATAGCAAAAATAAATCAAGATATAACATAAATATATTACATTAGAAGAATTTCATAAAAATTTTATGTGTGTATGCATATACATGTAGCTTTCTCATACACATATCATTTTCCATGTATATATACACACACACACATAAACACACAGCTAAAAAGAGATGATCATATTAACATTGTTATCAAAACAGTAGAATTTTTTCATTTGGCTGTAGTATTGTGAATGCAGTATTTTCTACAAACAACATACATGATCAAAATAATAAAAGGTTTTTTGATACAAAAATGTCTACAAATAACAGCTAATTTTTACATGATAGAATTAAGGATGTATAGAAATATATATGTTAGCCGGGCGCGGTGGCTCAAGCCTGTAATCCCAGCACTTAGGGAGGCTGAGACAGGAGAATCGCGAGTTCAAAGCCAGCCTCAGCAATGGCGAGGCGCTAAGCTACTCAGTGAGACCTTGTCTCTACATAAAACACAAAATAGGACTGGGGATGTGGCTCAGTGGTCGAGTACCCCTGAGTTCAATCCCTGGTATGGAAAAAAAAAAAAAAGAAAGAAATATATATGTTGCTTGTAATAAAAGTATTCCCTATTTCACTTTTGTCATAGAAATATGTTATTTAGAGTTAAAATTAGCTTTAACAGGAAGGTATTTCTTTCTCTTAAGGGAAAGATCATAAGCAAAATCTCTAAATGACATAAATTTATTAATGAAGTTATTTTTTATTAATGTATAAAATTCTCATTATATTAATATGCATAATATTAATTTTCAATTTACATTGTAGTCTCAATTTCATAAGGCTACTGTGTTATGAAAAAGCAAGACAGATTACATAATACAATTAACTAACATTATTTTCTAGTTCATTTAAAATATGAAAAAAATGATTGTTATGCTTGTAAAGCATATATTATCTCTCCCTTCTTCAGGAAGTCCCTATTATGCAAAAAAAAAGTAGGTTAATATGGCCATGGTCATGATCCATAATCCTGTGCATCTGGACATGTATGATTTTCCAGAATTGTGCATATAAAAAAATTAGGCCAAATACTCTGAAAAGGATTTCATTGAAACACAAAAACTAGAGAGACTTGGAGTGAATTTATGTGAATATCAGAATATAGAAATTAGTTTTATGTCCATCTATTTTTGACATTACCAGAGTTTCTTCATAGTTTTGCTACTCTGGTCTTTTTAAATTTTTTCCTTTATTTTAAATATGTACATAGAATGCTACATATTTTCAATTTTATCTTCTGCTGATTAATCTATCCATAGTTTGCTTCTATTATCTACATTCCTTACCATAACTTGCATTCCTTTCTATTATTTATTTTGCTTATAAAATAAATCTTGGCTAAATCATTATTTTAGTCATTTTTGCATCTCAGTGACTAAAATACTCAACAAGAACAATTTAGAAGAGGAAAAATGTATTTGGAGCTCATAGTTTCAGAGGTCTCAATCCATGATCAACTGATTCCATTGCTCTGAATCATGGTGGAAAGGCCCAGCAGAGGAAAGCTGCTCTGTTCCGGAGGGGTCAGTAAGCAAAGAAAGAGAGAAGGGAGAAGGGACCGCAGGTAAGATGTACCATTCCAAGACATGCCCTCAATTACCCACTGCCTCTAGCCATTTTTCACCTGCCCATAGTTACCACCTGGTCAGTCCATTTAAACTAGGATACACTGATTAGCCCGTAGCGCTCACAACCCAGTCACTCTACTTATCAACATTCTTGCAGAAACACCAAAGTTTTGGGAGAGATACGTCATATTACAAACATATAGTCATGCAAATTAATATCTACATCCCTTTTCTTTATCTCGGAATTGCTGTCTACTTAACTCAGATTGAAATTCTTAGAATAAAACAAATACAAAATAAATAATAACTTAGCCTTGCAGAATAAATTAAAAGCTGAAAAAAACAATGTTGTTTTGTAGATAAGCTAGAATACTATGAATGGGATTTGAGGTAGATTGCATGACAGTACAGCATAACAATTTTAAAGCAAGTAGCATGGGAGGGTTAACCCTATTTTTCTTCTATGCTTTTTGGATTTCACGTGAGTTAGACAGTTATTTAGTTATTTCTTTACTACTAGGTCCAAGAACATCTTTTAGAACATTAAGCAAAGAAATGACACTTAAACACAAAAATGGTGCAATTTCTAGAAACTGTAATTTCCTTTTATTTTCCAATATAAAGTGTTGTCTCCTAAAACATATAGTAACATTTAGTACCAAGTAGCAACTCTTTGCTTTTATATTTTGTTTACAGCCATAAGGAAGCAAGTGGCAGAACTTTCTGAAATAGAGCAGAACTTTCTGGAATAGATCAAGGTATCCTTGAAGACTCATTCTGCTTACTTAGGACAGTTGATTGGCTGAGGAGTATCATTTCTACAGATGGTTTCCCTAGTATACTCTGGATTTAAAAATCTATAAACAGAATTTTAAGAAGTGGTGAAGGCAAAAAGGGTTATTTACTTATTTTTAAGAGTTGAGAATTCCTTGAATTCCTAAGATTACTTTTGCCTTTTTAAAATTTGAAAATATTTTAAGAAAGACCATTTCTCTTTATTTGTTTCTACTGGTCTTTTAGCAGTGCACTTGCTAAATTCTTAGGGTTTTTACTCAGTTCAGAAAGCTATAAGGTTTAAGATCAAGAGACAAATGTTACCTTACATGAAAGGTTGGAAAAACCTGGAGTTATTTATGCCATTCTGTTTTACTTTTTCTGGTTATCCTAATGGTTTTTATTAATTAAAAGCTACTAGTCATATGTTATAGAATAAAAGAAACTCAGCTAATACTTGCAACGACTCAACTGAGTCATATGTAACAGATATTTAATTCTAAAATTAGCTCTGTTTAGTATTCAATAGCAAGACTAGCTAAAGCTAATCAATTACTTTGGCTATATAAATACATGTAAATAGCAATCCAATATTAAAGTGGTAAGAATCAATAAGATAATCAATAGGAAAATCTTGTATCAAGATTTTGAAGCACTTCTGTCAAGCATTCTGCTATAATTATATCTTGATGAACTTAGCATGTTTAATGGCTGTGAAATTGTATTTCTACAGAGACAATGCACATCTGGAATAACAGCAAGCAATTCAGCTGCCTCCAGAGTACCATGCCATTGACTTCAAATGCACTTCTCACAGTGAAAATGAAGCTTGTTCTTTGACATGCTAATGTCCATGTTGGCTGGGTCTCATTTTAGACTTGCCAATGTAACAAACAAACTTCAAAGAGTCAGGGGGGTACTTTAAAGTTACTGTAGCATTTGCTTATTTTGAGGAATACACTTTTACTATTAGATGAATGGTTTGGACCCTCTCTATTTCACTTGCAGCTTATCATCTTTAATTAGTGCAAAACCCATGAGTACCAGCCTGTGAGATCAAATGGAAATGCCTGTTTGATGATCCAAATGCCTTAAGAGGCAACTGGAGGAGCAGCTGTTTTGTTTAAAATGAAGGAAAACAGAAGGTAACATAGAAGTGAAATGTGTGAAAACTTAATCATCTCCAAATGCTAAATAGCCTTGTCATAGTTATATGATGTGAAGGGTAATAACTGGAAACATTTTTTACTGAGGGTTCCTGCTCCACCATGATCCCTCCTCTCTCAGCTCTGGTGCTGGGGGCTTATTTTCAGACAGGAAAATTATCTCTCAAGCTAGTATTTGGCACTGTCAGTTTGTAGAATGTTCTTTGAGGGCTGTTTTCCCATTCTGACTTTGTGTTCCCTCCCATGGAGCATAAACCGTAATGCCTGAAAGAACAAACCATGAGAATTTGAGAGTTTGAAGTTCTATGTTATCAAAATGAGTTGATTCTCCTAAAATTTGTCATGCTTTATATTATGCTAATTATATTTAAAAACATAATGGTGTTCATTTGCCTTTAAGAATTCTGGAAATTTCATTTTGAATACAAAACTGAATTTGAGGCTGGGTTATATTTTTGAGAACAATTCTTAATATTTCTTTTGTTTAGTCCTAGCACTGGTAAATTAAAAATATTTTGTAAAGATAGAAAATAGGGATTGTATTTATACCATAGATATTTTTATTTTCTCGAGAAAAATATTAAAGTAAGATAAATTAACACAAATGAAAGATACAACATAGTTGTTCTAGTTTTTACCAGGGCTGAAGTTCTGAACTTAGAAGTATTTTTTATGATACATAATCTTACTTAATAATAACTTAAAATTCTTAGTTTATAGCATTAGATAACATAATTCTTCATGCTACTGATATGCTAAATGGATTCAGCACCTAGGAGAAATGGTGCTACAGTGGACAGTTACTTATTGAGCAGGAGTTTTACCCTCCAATATAGCCTCAGATGTTGATAAAACCTCAGAGAGTAGACATTCTTAATATTATTTCATATTCTCTTAGAAACAGAATGCCAGGTAATGTACTGTTTCTGAATAGACTCCATAGATTTTCATGTGCTTAAAGCAAGGGCTATTAGTTTTAGTGCTCTTGAGTAAAGTGATTAAACATAAATGTCAGCATGAATTTTGTGGGAGAACACACAACAAACAGTGCAGCAATCTTGTCCAGGCACATTGGAAGGAATGGATGTTTTCCTCTGAGCTTAATACAAAGGCAATGCAAGAGTATCCACAGCGAATGCAGTCCATTAGACATGGATGACCTAATTCACTTTAGCTCAGCAATTGGGTCAGGATAGAAAACCTTTTCACCAAAGCATGCAGTTTTAGAATGAAAAGAACCAAAACGCTACTACATGCACGTACCCTTTATTTTACTGAAGGATGAGACAAAGACAAAAATAAGAAGCTGCATGATGTGGCAACGACACCTTTAAAAATTTAGAACAGAAATAAATTTATCTGTCGCTTGTCCAAGTCACCATTTTATAGTTAAGATAAAACAATGTTTGGGAGAGATGAATAGCAGACTTATAATCACTTTTATATATTGTTCCAAGATAAGTCTTCAAGTCATTAATGTCACAGACCCTGGAATTAGTTTGCCATGGTCCAACTGCTGGCTCTCCCACTAACTATATCTGTGACTTTCAAAAAACTGTTCAAGGTTTTTGAGTCTTTGTTTTCTCACTTGTGAAATGTGAATGACAATAGACCATATATTTGTATGAATAGACCTGAAGATTAAAGGTGTGGATATATGTCAAGTATCTAACTCAGTGATTGGCACATAGCAAGTGCTCAATAGCATTTTATATGTATATTATATATATATATTATATTTATATATATAATTCTCTGTCTCTCTCTACATACACATACACACACACATATACACAGGGTTTTCTGCATAAAATAATTAATCAAAGAATATTTTGTAGATTGTCTAAGTGTGCTATTTCCTTCCTAAATACTTCACAGCTTTGGTGAAATGTGGTTCATAGGCCAAATCTAGGCCACCATCTGTTTTCATAAATGCAGTTTTATTGGAACAAAGCCATGTACATTTATTCATGCATTGTTCATGGCTGCTTTTATGCTACAAAAAACATACTTGAGTAATTATAAATGTGGCAAAAAAACCTATGAATATTTACTACTGGCTAATTTACAGAAAACCTTGAAAACCCATACCTAGAACAAGGGCATTCATTCTCTTATTTAGCAACATTATTCTCATCATGCCAAAGAATCTTAATACTAGGTATAATACAGACTAATATGCATCGCATTTTCAAATTAGCCCAATTTTCTACAATAATTTCTTCCAGCTAATTTTTCATGATCTTTCACATCCTCTAATTTTTTATTCCCCAGTACATGTTTTGCACCTCGTCCAAGTATTTCCTCACTTAGAATGGGCCTCCATCTGACATGAAGTCATTTATTCTATATTCTATTCCCTTTAAAGGCTTTGTTACTTTCTCTTATTTTGACTCAGTCTCCATATTGATGCCCTCTACTCCCGAGTAGCTGACCATTGCTTTACTTATATGCTAAGGGAAGATTGTAGTTTGTTAAAGTTTGATGTTGTGTACTTCCAAAATTTATATTGGTATTCAATCAACATTTTAGATATTAGGAACTGAGGCCTTTATTAAGTGACTAAATCATGAAAGCTCTACCTTTATGGACAGAATTGTAAAAGAGATTTTAAAGCTTCCTGGCACTTTCATCAATCATGCCATGTGAAGAAATAGCCTTTGTCCTTTCATCTTTTCTACTGGATGAAGTTACCTAGAAAAAGGCAACTGTGAGGAATGGATTTCCCAAACTTGAGAATGATAGAAATTAATTCATTTCATCTAAAAATTACCTGCTTTCAGGTATTTTGTTATGGTAGCCTGGAATGGTCTTAGACATTTCTCCCATTTATATTATAGGCATGACTTTTTTGTTATAAGCGATATGGATTTAAGCAGTTGTCATTATCTTATGGAAAATCCAAAGGCCCCCTCTTTTCTCAGTTCCTTTTCTTTTTACTTCTTTTTATTATTGCCAACATTCTCATCACCCTCATCCTTATCATCTCCAACCAAGGCTTTTCACATATTCTTTACTCAAAGACTGGAGTAAAACTACAGAAAAGTAAAATTGGAATCTATGGTTGGTGATAGTATTTGAAAACAAAATTAATTGAATAAAATTATGATACACTTACTTATTTTGATCTTATCATTTTCTTTCCCCTTTGTTTCCCTGTAATTGGATGTTCCTTAAATAATGCTGCCTAGTTATTGTTATCCACTTTTAATATTTTTAACAATTTTCTATGGAACAAGACACTCCCATTTCAGCTATATCACATATTCCTCTTATTTTAGATTATTTTAATATCTCTTATTATATGTGGAAGTTCTATGAGTATGTATATAGGTAACTGTGTGCATTATTTATGTTTGTGTTAATATTTTCACTTTTTTACCAGGGAGGAGAATAACTGAATTTTTCTTAAATTTGGAAAGAAACTTAGAGCTAATATGGTATAGAATTTATATGGTGTGTTATACTTTGGATATATATTGTCTCCCCCTTCCCCCAATCTCCTGTTAATACAGGAATATTCTCAGATAAAATGATAAGATTATGAGAGCTTTCAGAGCTTTCACCTAATCAATTCATTCTAGTTTGAATGAATTACCTTGCGGTAACAATAGGAAGGTGGGGAGTAGGTAAAGAGGCAGCTCATTGGGGGTGGACCTTGGAATGATTTATCTTCCCTTTGGCTGCCTTTCTTCTGTGTATGTGTACTTTCTGGCCCCTGGGAATGGAACATAACTCTTCCACCACACCCTCTCACCATGATGTTCTGCATCACTTAGGCCTAGAATAATGTACTCAGACTACCTTAGACTGAACCTCTGAAACCATGGACCAAAATAAACTTTTCCTCTTCTAAGTTGTCCTTTATCAGTTATTTTGGTATAGCAATGAAAAGCTAATGCAAAAATTAGTACTGAGAAAAGGGACCATTGCTGTGATTAACCTGACCATGTGGTTCAGAAGCTTTTGGAAATGTTTTGCAGGAAGGGTTTGGAAAAGCTTGGTGATACAGGATGGAGAAGTCTTAGAATGTTGTAAGCAGAACTTAAAGGGTGATTCTTGTGGGAGCTCAGAAGACCAGAATTTTGAGAGAAATAGAGATAGTTAAGGCTATTCTTGTAAGGTTTCAAAGGGGAATGAGAACTCTATTGGAAATTGGATTAGAGGCGATTTATATTGTCTACATTTTCCCCATGCTTTGAAACTTTGTGTGAAGTTGAATTTAAGGTGTTAGACTAATTGACCTGGTGGAGGAAATTCCACCAAAACATTTGGGCAGGGGCATGGGTTTTGCTGGCAATCTTTAGCCACATTAACTGTGAAAATCAGGAGGAGAAAGCAGAGCAGAAGGATTTTAAAAATCTGAAGTTTGACCAGAAAAGTGCATATAAAATTGGGGTCAATGAAGTTGTGGCTGTTGAAGAGATTATGGCCACAAGGGATTCTGAGCACTTAGTACATAGAAAATAAAGATGACTTGAGGTTATCTTAGGAATTTGCAAGTTCACACCCATTACAGGCTCAAGGGTATGAAAGTAATACTTTCTTTGAGTTCAAGAGGGTACCTTGCTCATAGAGGGAAGCCTAGAAAGTTGTTTTACCATATTTAACTGCTCAGGCACTTATAATCCACTGAAGCCATGATCCCAGGGATTCCAGCTACTGTTTGAACTGGTAGCAGACCTTGAAATCATCCATGTGATGTTGGTTCTGTAGTAATGCAGGATGCTAGAATTAAGGGGATTTGGGGATTCCACTAAGATTTCAAAAGGGCATCAGGGAGGCCATGAAGGGTCAGAATCCCTGATAGCTGCCCCTAAAATGACAATGTATCAAGCTAAAATTAGAATGGGAACCCCTCAAAATTGAGATGAAAGTAACATGTACTGTCTGCTGGGGAAAACTGCTGATTGTGGAATCACTGTAAGAGAGAGGCCATGAGCACTGCAATCTGCAAGGCCAAAGAAGTGGGACTGCAAAAAATCTTCTGGAAAGCATATCTCCCCACCATGTGTCCTAGACGCTGTTTTCAGAGCTATGGGACCTGTTTGCTCAGCTGGTTGTCAGTCTTGCCTTTGTTCTATCCCTTCTTTTGATACCCTTATTCTCTGTTTTGTTATAGGAGTTTACTTTGTGCCATTTTTATATTGAGTGTGTATAATTTGCTTTTCACTTTTACAGGATTTTACAGCCACGAGTTTGCTTTGAGTTTCAGGTGAGGCTTTAGCCTTGGTTTTGGGACAGTGATGAAACTGTTAGGATTATGGGAATACTTGGAAATTGACTGTGTTTTGCAGTGTGATCTGGACATGAGCTTTTTGGGTCTAGGAGTATAATGTTATGGTTTGGATCTGAGGTGCCCTCAAAAACTCTTATATTAATGCAGAAATATTCAGAATTATAAGAATTACATTATAAGAACTATAAACTCATCAGTACATTCTAATTTGAATGGACTAACTGGACTGTAACTATAGCAGCAGGGTGTGGCTGGAGGAAGTAAGTAACAGGAGTCATGCTGT
>JAQQSJ010002869.1:0-12244 GCA_028644305.1 Xerus rutilus
AAAAATACAGGGGGAATTGTGAGAGCATTCTTGTGTGCATGGCTACTTTCTGTTTACCAGAACCAGCTGTACCCTGATTTCTGAGAAGCCACAGGTGCTGACCATTCCTTGAACTCCCGTGTTCTTGTGATCTGAGCTTGTTTTGCAGCCTGAGCATTTTCCACACCTGGGTCTGCAGTTCCATGCCTCCCACGCCCCTCGGGGGGGTAGAAAAGATATAAGCCCAGAGTGCTAACAAGCTATGAGCTTCGAGTTTTTTTTCTTCAGGATCGTTGTTGTGTGTATTTTTATCCGCGGCTCCCTCGCCGACTCGGTTTCACTTCGGTCCGGCACAGGTGCTGGCATGTATGGATTATTTTCTTTGCCCCACATTCACGGAACTCCTCATGTAATATTGCAACCCTCATTACCGTGTCTGGAAACAACTGTATGAATCACCAGCACAAAGAATCCCCAGGGAAGTACATTTTTTCATTCTTTGCCAAACTTTGTCCTAGTATATGGCCACATTTTTCTTCCTAGATACGTAGTGAAGAAACTCTGGTCCTATCAATTATAGCACCACTGTTATCTCTTGCTACTCATAACAAACAATATCATGCTTTGGTTTAAAGTGAGTTTTATTCAGCTCAACAATTGTTGCTTATCATCTACAGCTTGTTTGCTCTCTGTGGCTAAAGCTTCAGAACATCTGAATGTGTATCTTGGCTGAATAGCCCACGAAAGTTTATATGTTAACATACCTACATCTGATACCTCAGGTGGTATGCTGGTATGGTGCTCTCTGATGCTCCTCATCAAAAAAGAATTTTCATACTTTCACCTCCCTACAACTTATGAATACATAACAAAATTTTTGCACATTTGATTTACTTAAGCATTTTAAGATGAGGAAGAATATTCTGGCTTATCTAGGTATACCAAATAATCATAAGGGTCCTTAAACGAGGGAAAATAAAATCAAAGAAAAAGACTATGACTAGGCAGCAAATCTTGGAATTATAATTAGGAAGTCACCAGGAGCTAAGAAATGTAGGTGGCTTCTAGATGTTAGAAAAGGCAGACAAACATTCATTCTTGAAAGTCTCCAGAAGAAACCAGTCCTATTGACACTTGACCTTAGCATGAAGTTCATGATTTTGACCTCTGATCTCCATAATTCTAAAACTGAATTGTTTTAAGCAACTAAATTTTGTTAATTTGTTACATTGGAAATAAAAACTGATGTCAATGTGATGGGTGGAGAATTAGGGCTGGCTGAACCAGTCTTTTTCTCTCTCGCCATGTGACAATATGGGGCTTTCTCATACAGTGCCATTCTCATGTTAGAACTTCTTGCCTTTACATTGACTACCTTTTGAGTGTGTGAACAAAAACACAGGACATAAGTTTCTTTTATTCATCAAACACAGGACTGAAACTGCTTCTAACATTATGCCAGTTAGGAATGATCCCAGGTCTGATGCAGATTCAGCTTTTGCTGGTATCTGTTCATCTTTTAATCTATACTCTAGACAACTTCTCTGCCATTCAAGAATACAAAATGCTCTCGCCACCTCACCTCCTCTTAAGTGCCCATCCCCTCCCCCTGCACCAAGTTGTTCTCATCAGGATGCCAATTTTAGCTTTTGGTTCTCTCATCTTTTCATTTAAATAACTTCCAGGTGAAAAATCTGACTCTTGGTGGACAAATACTTGAATTCTTGTGTTATTCATCCAAAGACTTCTGAAGTGGAAGGGAAAGGATGTGTTAATCTGTCCTCTTCTCATGCCTTCCATACAAAGGAGAGAGTTACAAGAAATTTCAATAAACACTTATTTCAAACTAAGAGAATAGAAGGCATGGAGGTCACAGGTAGAGAAAAAATCTAAACTATAGTCAACCACAGATAACCAGATCCTTGGATAGAGCCCAGCCTATCTCTGAACAGTGGTTCTTTATATTATATTACTTGTCCTCACATATACTTGTCCTCACATATACTTGTCCTCACATATACTTGTCCTCACATATACTTGTCCTCACATATACTTGTCCTCACATATACTTGTCCTCACATATACTTGTCCTTTATATATTACTTGTCCTTTTCTCGGACAAGTAATCTCTTGACCCTGCTTTCTGATTCATATTTTCTTTTGCATAAGAAAAGCTCCTTTCTTCCTCCTCTTATCTGTTCAAACTGAGATAACAAAACACCACAAATTGGGTTACATATAAACAAAAATACATTAATTTCTCTCACTTTTGGAGGAACATGTGCTGGCAGGAAAGCCAGTGTTTGAACCAGTCTATCTAAGCTTGAAGGAAGAAAAGTGTCCCAGCTTGAATATGTACATAGAGACAGAATTCTTTCTAGTCTGCTTTTTTATACTATTCAGACTTTCCATAGATTGAATGAGGTCCACCCACATTTGGAAAGACAATCTTTTAATCTATCAATTCAAATGTAATATCATTCAGAAACATCCTCACAAACACACCCAAAAACAATGAAATATGACCAATATCCTTTTAAGAAGAGGTTAGGACACAGACACATGCGGTGGGGAAGACCAAGGGTAGACACGGGGAGAAGATAGCTCTGTATAAGCAAAGGCAAGGGGCCTCAGAAGAAATCAACCCTGCTACTACCTTCTAGATGTAGAATTCCAAGATAATAAACTTCTGTTGCTTAATCCATCCAATAAGTGGTATATTGTTACAACAGCCTTTACAAACTAATACATAACTTACAAACTCCATAAAGAAAACCAAAGAACAAAATGAACTGATACCTAAGTCTACCAAGGAAGAAATGCTCTGAACCTAACAGACACAAAGTTATCTTCAAAACTACATATTTTATGTGAAAACATTAAGAATAGCTGAAGTAGCTCTACCTACCATCTGTCTGAATCATCTTTCAGCACTTTCTGGCTCTGTTTGCAGTCAACATTGTGAAGAAAATTCTGGCTCTAAATCCTGTTGATCCTACGAAGTAAATGCATTTAATATCGAGCACAAGCAATCTGGTTATTAGAAAGCTACATATATCAGGTTTTCATGCCCAAAATAACAGTATTTCATAATTTATGACTGTGAAAGGGAAACAGTAACCTTCTGGATGTGGACAATATTAAGTGTGTAATTTATAGCATGGTATGTGGAAATGAATGCATGGTGACCACACCAAGAAACTGTACTCAAATTAGCCCTTTAGTGGCAGTAATCTGACCTTGCAAGCCAACACTTTATCTTATCTTTGTCAAACTGTGATCCCTTAGCATTTAACAACTTCAAGCTATTAAAAATAGCACAATCATTGAAATGATGAAAAGAGTAACTTAGAGTAAATGAGAATGATATGGGACTGATAGTCTTTGTTATTGGATGATACTTAAATTTAAATTTATAACATATAAGAATTTGAAATATTTAAGGGAGTGTGTCTTTTAATAAGAAAAGTACTAGGTTAATTTTTACCTATTTGAAAGGAACAAATTAGTTTTGTCTTACATTCACTGAAGTGGAAAATTAGCATGAGGTTATGAAAAAGAAAAAAATCATTGTGAATTAGAATGAAAAGTAATTGGTGCACTTTTAGCAGCTTCTACAAAAGACAATGCATTTCATAAAAAATTAACACTGTGGAAAATAAGTAGCAAAGGTTGAAAGAACTGATTTTATTGAGAGATGCTTTAGATGGTGATTTGAAACAGTGGCCTTCAAGTTATGCAAACTGGAGAAAGAATTTTACTTTTATAAATTAATTGAAAATGTCCTTAGAACATTTATAACTTAAATGTATGATTAATAAATAATATTGGACTTTCATTCAGATACCTGGAAATGCTAATTGATAAGCCACAGATGTTCTTTTTTTACCAATGAAGTAACTTTTTTTTTTGGTACTGGAGATTGAACTCGGGTGTACTTGACCACTGAGCCACATCCCTAGCCCTATTTTGTGTTTTTTTTTTTCTTAATGTAGAGACGGGGTCTCACTGAATTGCTTAGCACCTTGCCATTGCTGAGGCTGGCTTTGAACTTGAGATTCTCCTGTCTCAGCCTCCCTAAGTGCTGGGATTACAGGCTTTAGCCACCGCGCCTGGCTTGAAGTAACTCTTTACTGGTCACTGTGATGGTTAATTTTATGTATCAACTTGTCTGGGCCATTGTGTCCACATAGATGTTAAACATTATTCTGGATGTTTCTATGAGAGTATTTTTGGATGTTATATGCATTTAAATTTGTGAAATTTGAGTAAATCAGATTACCTTTCATAGTTGAGTGAGCCTCATACAATCAGTCAAAGGCCTCAATAGAACAAAAAATTGACTTCCCCCAAGGGAGGGGAAATTCTCCAGAAAGTTGCCTTCAAAATCATTTGTAGCATTGACTGCCTCACTTTTCAGCAACTTCTTTTGAATCTGACCTGCAACATTCTCCTAAGTCTCCAGCTGGTCAATATCTTGGATTATACTTTGGACTCAGCAAGCCTCTGTAATCAAGTTAGCTCAAATCAATCAGCTCACTTATAAATCAATCAACTCACTTATTGATTGATCAAGCTATGAATCTATTCCTAGGTTATTGGTTCTGTTTTTGAAGAAATCTGACTCATAAATGTTTTCCATTCTCTCTTGACTGGCCTAAATGCTGTTTAAAATACTAGATTCAGAGAATATTCAGTAATATGAAGAAATCTTCATTTCTTGAGTATTATGATGTAGGTCCAGTGTTCTTCATGGAAGAATGCCATGACCCACCCTCATTATGGATTTTAAAATTTCAGGATGAAAATTTAACAAGCATTAAGTTACATCAAAGTTTTGTACTACTAGAAATTTTCTTATATGAAGTTACTTTAAATTTTTCTTTACAGGTAAACTAAATTTAGCACAAATATAAATCTAAGACCTGAAAGGTATTATGAAACTAAAGTTGTAAAATCTATTTGTTAAAAGTTGAAATTCACACTTAGTTGTCACCACCACAATTTAACTTCTAGATTTCATGTGAGGTACATTCTTACATATTGTACCCATCTTTTATCTCAGGAATTCAGGCAGGAAGATAGAAAGCAAAGAATACCACTAGTACCCAGAATTTCTCACTAGTAGGTAACATGCTATGGTCATGACAGCAGGAATACCTTGCATCAGTAGTTTTCTATTGCTGCTGTAATGAATTTACAAAAATAGTGTCTAAAGAACAAAAATGTATTACGTTACAATTGTATAGAGATGTCTGATATAGGCCTCATTGGACTAAAAATATGGTGTCAATCATCTGTGTTCCTATCTAGAAACAAAGGGGAGAATCTGTTTCCTAGCCTCTTTAATTCTTGCAGGCCACACACATGCTTTACCTCATGTGGCCTTCTTCTGTCTCCAAAGCCATGTCACAACTCTTGTTTGTTCTAATTCTGACTTCAGCTGGGAAGATTCCTTTACAGAGTCATTTAATTAGGTTTGACTCACGTACATAATCTAGAACAATCTCAAATCACAATGCTCTTAATCATGTATGCAGATCTTTTTTCATATGAGATAATGTATTCATAGTTTTCTGGGAATTGGTGGATGGCAATTGTAATAGCACATAAATATTAGTAAAACTACAGAAACAATCATTCTGCATTAAATGGCATTTCATTGATCTTCCTAACATTATGCACATAAGTGTAGACATTTGTTGAAGAAAAGTAAGACTATGAAGAATATAAATGTCCTAAATCTTATCATCCAAGAAACACAGAAATAAAATATTCTCATATTTCTCTATAGTATTTTAGTCTATGTAGTTTCCATTTATATGGTTGTATAACATACTTACATAATCATTTTACTCAATTTAAAATTATAGTATCAATCAATACTAATGGGGATACAGAAATAAATATTAATTATTAAAAGATGAATGAGACGTTTTATTTGAATTGCTTATGGTTTTTACTACTTAAAGACTGTCAATTTTAGGGATTATAATTATTGTTATATATTTAAGCTAACTAGGATTTGGACCACACTAGAATATCCATATGATCATATTTATACTTTAGAATCTAAGGTCTCAATTCAAAAATAATAAATAACAGGAAGTCATGTAACTAGAGAAAAATTGTGGGTGAAGCTGATGTTGTTTTTAGTTGTATTAGAGGGTGGCAATAATACTATTAAAACTAAACCTTCAATATTAGTGATTCAACAAAAGTCCATTTCTTACACAATAAGTCTATTTAAAGGTGCTGCTATTCCCTTCCCAGGATGTATAAAACCATAGACATCTTCTTGGAAAATCGGACACAGAACATAGGATTGAATGGGAGCATGTATTGAATATGCCTGGACATAAAATGTCACTTCTGCCTACATTACATTAAGTAGAATTTATCAGTTTATCACATGACCACACTTGATTGAAAGGGAAGCTACAAAAAAAGTCTATGGTGAAGGAATAATCAATGTTTCACAATTTTTATAAGAAATTTATTCATGGTCTCCATGTGCAGTTCCAGGCTTCTATTTTTAACTTTTTTTTTCAGTTAAAAGATTATTGTAGCCACATCTCGCATCAATGTCAATACAAAAGAAAAAGGAGCAGTGTTTCTATCTTACATGCCTTTCTAATAGTGAAGATATCAACCAGAGAATGCCCATAGGATATTTATCCTTAATTCCAAATAAAATCTTTGGTAGATTTTCCATGACTAAATCACGTGTCAAACACATTAAGACTCTCCATGGGTGACTTAGATTAAGGTTTCTCAACCTAATGAAACATTTGATCAGATTATTATTTGAATATGTGCTGTCCTGTACATTGTAGCACGCTCAGCAGCACCCTGGCTCTCACTAGGTGTCCTGGGCACCTACTCTGAAATTCTTTCCTCATATTCCCAGGGTATTAACAATGAAAAATGTTTCTAATCTGCTGGGCACGGAGGCACATGCCTGAAATTCCAGCACTTTGGGAAGCTGAGAGAGGAGAATTGAGAGTTCAAAGCCAGCCTCAGCAATGGCGAGGTGCTAAACAACTCTGTAAGACCCTGTCTCTAAATAAAACACAAAATAGGGCTGGGGATGTGGCTCAGTGGTGGAGTACCCCTGAGTTCAATCCTACTACCAAAAAAAAAAAGTCTCTAATCATTCTAAATGTTCCTGGGGACAATATTGCTTCTCTGCCCCATCCCATGAGAACTATTAAGAATTACCACTGAGAGAGAGGTCCCATGTCCTGAAAGATCCTGAGAGAAAAACAAAGAATGGCTATTGAGTGCGTATGTTAGTGTTTTCCACCATAAGGAAAGGAAATTTTCATCTGATTTCAAGTTTTATCCACTTAAGCATCATGCTTTACCACATAGTGACCAATCCTACACTTGATGCAACTTTACTTTGCTTTTTTAATACCTATATTTTATTTAAATTATAACTTCATAAATTATATAAATCATTTCTCTTTGGCAATATTTTAAAATGAGAAAATTGTTAATGTAGGGCACTATCACTCAGAATACTAAGTAAAGCTTTCAAAATATTTTAAAAATATATTTCATTCCCACAGCCTTGTTAAGCAAATTATTTCTTATTCTTTGCCAAAACTATCTTAAATATCAAACATTTTCCAGTTTTGTAGGTGAGAAGATATAAGTTTTAGTATTTTAATTTGAATCCTTTTGCTGACTGTTGCTGTTGAAAATATGTTCCTATCTTTATTGGTTATTTTTACTTATTTTATTGTAAATGACCTAAGCAAAGTTTCAGAATCTTTAGTTGTGTTATATTTGACAATTTATAAAACTGCCAAACATGAGCCACATATTCTGCCATAAGATTTTGATTATAATGGGTTGAAGTATTAAAAAAAAAAATTAACCCCTTTGAAAGACATATAGCATTAACCTAATTGGCATTATTAATAAAATCACTTTATTGCAACTCATTCATATGTAAGTGTATTGGCATATGACAATAAACATTCAGGATTATATTAATCTCCCAAAGGAATAATGGACTCTTCAAGTTGACGTAAAAGAGGATAGATTAAGAGCTTTATATTACTTGGGACAAATAGCCTTATAAAGTCATTTATTTGGTTTTCTCAGTAAAAGTAGCCCCATGAGAGGATTATATCTAGTCATTTAATGACTTCTCACTTCCTTATCTCTAACCCCATGGTCAAAAGCATTTGACACTATTGTTCTCAACTCTTTGTCTGGAAATACCCACATCTTCCTGACCTTTCAATAGTAGTCAACTTCATCAGCCACAAGGGAGACATAAAGAGCTCTATGTAGAAATGATTTTCAGTTAGTGTGAGATTCTAACAGTTAACAGTTAACAAACTCCTTTTCTGTATTACTTCAATCATAGCAGCATTTAAAAGAGGCATTCAGAAACTATGGTGATTCTTGTTTTCTATTTTCCCACCCAAATCAAAATTGGTCAGATCTATCATCAGGACTTTAATAGATGTGCATTTAATATTCTCCTTTAACAACTAGATGATTTTACATTTAATCAGACTAATATTATCCAATATTTAATTTTAGTTCCAAAATTTTGAATCAATGAATTAATCACTGTATGGACAGCTAATTTTCAATACTGGAAAAATAGAAAATGTTTTTTCAAGAGCTGAACCCTTATATATCTGTACATAAATATAGAAGTCATATATTATTTTTATACTCTTTCTTCAGCCCCAGTTGAGTATCTTATTTAAAATACTTGATATTAGAAGTATTTCTGACTTCAGGTATTTTAAGATTTTGGAATAGTTGCAAATAGATATTGAGATGTCTTAAGAATGGGATATATGTACCACAGTTTCTTTATCCATACACCTATTGAAGGGGCATCTAAGTTGGTTCCACAATTTAGCTATTGTGAATTGAGTTGCTATAAACATTGAAGTGGCTGAGACATCGTAGTATACTGTTTTTAAGTCCTTTGGGTATAGACCCAGGAGTGGGATAGCTGGGTCAAATGGTGGTTCCATTCCAAGTTTTCTAAGGAATCTCCATACTGCTTTCCAGATTGGTTGAACCAATTTGCAGTCCCACCAGATGCTCTTCAATAGATGAATGGATAAAGAAACTGGTGTGTATATATATATACACAATGGAATATTATACAGCAATAAAAGAGAATAAAATTATGGCATTGCAGGTAAATGGATGGAGTTGGAGAATATCATGCTAAACAATGTAAGCCGATCCCAAAAAAACAAATACTGAATGTTCTCTGATAAGTGGATGCTGATTCATAATGGGGGAAGGGACATAGGGAGAACGGAGGAACTTTGGTCAAAGGGGGGGAGGGAGGGAGTAGGGACATGGGGGCAGTAAAGATGGTGGAATGATATGGACATCATAGTCCTAGCTTCATGTATGACTGCATATATGATGTAATTCTACAGCACATATGAGCAGAGAAATAAAAGTTGTGCTCCATCTATGTAAAAGAAAAATAAGGATGATAAGAAGTAGGTTTGATGTAAATGAATGCATCAAGCTAACAGGATTTGTAAGTACTCAATGTTAGCCATTATTTAAAAAAAGAGAATAAAGAAACAATATATAAATATTTTAAAAAATCACCTTATATTCTTTGAATTGGTTTTTGTATTTTACTGCTTCCTTTATTAATGAAAATGTTAAACTATTGACATGTGCCTACTAAAAGAATGGGACATACGTCTAAATACAAAATTTCTTCATGTTTTATATGAAGATTTGAAGCTAATGTTATATAATTAGTGTGTCTGAATTTTAACTGAACTGTCTTATGAGCCAAGTATGAATGGTCCACTAAAACAACTAAATACAGAAGATGGATTTTTGGCATTGTGGACCAAGCAACTATGGATGTCCATTAGGCCCATTAGTGAATGTAACAGTAGCATGTATCCAAGTATCAGTCTGATGTCAGCACAAGATAATGATGAACACATCTGGATTCAAATGACACTAAAGAAGGGCACATGTATTCCACATACAGGAGTACAGAATAATTTGCTGTTCTGACAGCACCTACCATAGGGGGTCTATATAATCTATTGGCCATGAGAAAGTCAAGTGTGCTTTGATGGTGTGGGTTCCTATGTCCATGGGCAAAGAGACATAGAAAAAGAAATTACTGGCTAGAAATTCTGAACTCCAAGGGAGAATGTGTCATTCCATTATGGTTAGTAACTTCACTATTGTCATACATTTGAAAACCACAGGGAACAATGGCACATGGATATGGCTTTGTAGGTCTGAAGATGGGCCACAAGTTAGTACTATTCTCAATCAGAATAATCAGATTGCTTATGTATTATTGAATAATATATTATCTTAACATCTATTTTGTCCTTAGAACAAATTTATTTGCAGAATGGGCAGGTACCATTGCAGAGGTGAAGAATAAGACAGATTGTTGGATATGTCCTGAACTACTTCTGACCTCTTCCACTGATCTCTGACATCAATGACCTGCCATCTTGGAACAAGAGATAGTAGATGTAAACTGTAGCAACATTCACCACACATGGAAATAGTTGACAACTGCCCTGTGTACTTGAATGTAAAAATGACCTTTTTTAAAGACACTAAATGTGATGACTTCTACTTGGTATGGGAAAAAAATGTCCATGGCTAAGTCTTTGCTTTATGTGTCCTATGTTTGGTTGTTTAGGGAGATTAAGCACAGTACAGACGGAAATCAAAAGAAAAACTCCTTTTTGTGTAGAAATAACAGCAGTACCATATTTCTATCCTCTGTAAACATGGATTAGACTCATATTAATCAATATTGCTTAACCATTTTACTCAGACACTATTTGAAATGGCAAAGTCAAACAGCATACATGAGTCTCTCTCCATGGGGCTGGATTTAGACATGTGGTATCTTATACCAATCCTTATACCTGGATTGGTCAATGCATTTGGAAAAGTTTTTATATATGTGTCTGCATACTTTTTTCTTTGTCTACAAACTCTAATTGGGACCTGGTAAAAGCTATGCATAGAGTAATTCAAGTTGTTGGTGGCTTTACTCAGTTGCTATACTTCCTCCTTGAGCAGAAAATTGAATTCCAGGTTGAAGTTTTAACTAAGTTCACTGCCACTGCCTTAAATAATACTCAAAGCCAGAACTGTGCTTAATGAAGAAACTACCCAAATATGGAAGGCAGTGCTTAAGAACAGAATCACGCTAGCTGTGCTAACTGTAGCACTGGGAAGTACTGTGCCCTCATTAAAACATGTTGCATATGTATCCCTGATAATTATTATATGGTTTGTCTCTATATAAATTGCATACCCTTATTGTGGCTATAGATAAACATGATATTGATACTTTCTTACTTGGTTACATCTGTTCCTGCTATCTGGAGCTGTGTTGTATTCAGCCTGCTTATTCTTTTTGTTTTTTGTTTTTTTTGGTACCAGGGATTGAACTCAGGGGCACTCGACCACTGAGCCACATCCTCAGCCCTATTTTGTGTTTTATGTAGAGACAGGGTCTTACTGAGTTGCTTAGCACCTCGCCATTGCTGAGGCTGGCTTTGAACTCACGATTCTCCTGTCTCAGCCTCCCTAAGTGCTGGGATTACAGGCGTGTGCCACCACGCCCTGCAGCCTGCTTATTCTTAAAGCAGAGACTTTCACATTCTGTTACTCTTTGTACTATTGTTGTAGGATTTGGATATGAAGTACATCCTGATGTACCCACAATTAACAATGCAAAAGGTGGATATCATAAGATCGCAAGGGCACTCAGGCACATAAGGGGTGGAGTGTATAATCCCTAGAGAAAAAGGGGGCAGTAAAACACCAAGTCCCTGAACAGCCACTTCTGTTCCTCCAAACCTAGCCAAGTTTAAACAGCAAAAAGAGCAAGTACAGGCCAGAAAAATCCAGATAATATCTTGGTTTCTAGGTTTCTCTCATTCTCACTGAAAACTAGGGAAATTAGTTATCTGTAAAAAGTTACTTCTTTCATGCACACCAGAACAGTTGCTCCTTGGGATGCTGGTTATATAAGCTAACTGAGCAAGTTAATGTTGATGATGTCTCTACTTACACAGCCTAACATATAAAACACTGAGTCAGGACTACAATGGAACTGAAGACCTTATGTAAAGGGCACATGCCACTCATCCAGACAGCCACCAATAGACAAAGCTCAGTGAGAGAGGAGAAGCACCTTGAGGGATTCAGTTATGTCTCCTCTTGAAGCAGTTACTGATCTGTTTTCTCCAATAAACCA
>JAQQSJ010000287.1:371-11077 GCA_028644305.1 Xerus rutilus
TTGATGGATGGAACACTCTATATATGTCTGTTAAGTCTAAATTATTGATAGTTTCATTGAGATCTATGGTTTCTTTATTAAGTTTTTGTTTGGAAGATCTATCCAATGGTGAAAGAGCTGTGTTAAAGTCTCCAAGTATTATTGTGTTGTGGTCTATCTGATTCTTGTATTTGAGAAGGATTTGTTTGATATATGTAGATGCTCCATTATTTGGGGCATAGATATTTATGATAGTTATGTCTTGTTGATGTATGGTTCCCTTAAGAAGTATGAAATGATCTTCTTTATCTCTTTTCACCATCTTTGGTTTGAAGTTCACTTTATTTGATATGAGGATGGAAACTCCTGCTTGTTTGCGGGCTCCATGTGAGTGATATGTTTTTTCCCAGCCTTTCACTTTCAGTCTGTGGATGTCTTTCCTGTGAGATGAGTCTCTTGAAGACAGCATATTGTTGGATCTTTTTGTGAAATCTAGTCTTTCAGTCTATGTCTTTTAATTGGTGCATTTAGGCCATTTACATTCAGGGTTATTATTGAAATATGATTTGTAATTCTGATCATTTTGGTTTGTTTTTGGTTTTTACTTTGAGTTGTTTTCTTTTTTGAATGGTCTTTCCTTTAGTGTAGTTCCTCTCTTTGTATATTTTCATTGTTGGTTATCATTTCCTCCTCATGGAATATTTTGCCAAGAATGCTGTGTAGTGCAAGCTTTCTTGCTGTAAATTCTTTAAATTTTGTTTATCATGGAAGGTTTTTATTTCATCATCAAATCTGAAGCTCAGTTTTGCTGGATATAGCATTCTTGGTTGGCATCCATTTTCTTTCAGAGCTTGGAATATGTTGTTCCATGATATCCTGGTTTTTAGTGTCTGGGTTGAAAAATCTGCTGCGATTGGAATTGGTCTCCCCTTGTATGTAATCTGGCTCCTCTCTCTTGAGGCCTTTAAAATTCTATTCTTATTCCGTATGTTGGGCATTTTCATTATAATGTGCCTTGTTGTAGATCTGTTGAAATTTTGTACATTTGGTGTCCTATTAGCCTCTTATATTTGATTTTCCACTTAATTTTTCATATTTGGGAAATTTTCTGATATTATTTCATTGAAGAGTTTGTGCATTCCTTTTGTTTGAAATTCTGCACCTTCTTCTATCCCAATAAGTCTTAGATTTGGTCTTTTGATGCTGTCCCATATTTCTTGTATGTTCTGATCATGATTTTTTACCATCTTCACTGTATGGTCAAGTTTATTTTCAAGATTGTATATCCTGTCTTCATTATCCGAGGTTGTCTCCCAGGTCATCTAGTCTGCTGGTGATGCTTTCTATTGAGTTTTTTATTTGGTTTATCGTTTCCTTCATTTCAAGAATTTCTGGTTGGTTTTTTTCCCACAATCTCTATCTCTTTCTTAAAGTAATCTTTTGCTACTTGTAATTGCTCTCTTATCTCTTTGTTAGAATGATCAATGGTTGCCTTTATTTGCTCTCCTATTTCTTTTTTGGATTGATCAATTTTTGCCTGTAATTGCTCACTTATGTCATTCTTTAATTCACTGATCATTTTAATTATGTACATTCTGAATTCTTTCTCTGACATTTCATCAACTGTGTTGTCAATGGATTCTGTTACAGTGCTAGCAAGGTTTATTTGGGGCACTTTCTTCCCTTGTTTTTTCATGTTGATTGTGTATCTTCCTTTCTTTAAATACCCATCTGAGGTATTACAGCTTCTATCCTATAATCTTGTATTGACACTCCAGATTACCTGTGTCTCTCCTTGGAGCTACTTCTGTTTCCCTAGTGTCCCCAGATGGACACTACTGCCACTAAAGTTGGTGGTGGAGGTAGTGGACGTACCTCTAGTGGGCAGCGGGAGTGGCCTTGGCTGGTCTCCTGTAGTAGTCCCTGAGGGCTGTTTTGCCTCTCTTTTGTGCTCCTGCTGGTGAGCAGGAACTCTGGAACAGAACTGGAGGTGGGCCCATGTCTCACTTAGGCAGGGTCATAAGCAGGAGAGTCTGTGTATGACTCTTACAGTGAGTGTGAGCTCCCCTGGGGCAGGAGGCTAGTAGGCCCTGATCTGCCTTAAGCTGGGCACCCCTAGAATTTCCTGAGGGTGGTTTTGGGCCTTTCCTCTCTCTTGTCCACAGGAAATCTGGAGCAGAACTGGGCAGAACTGGGGCAGGCCCAGGCCTCATTTGAGTGGGGCCTCCTTATGCTACGGTCTCTGCAACAACTCTTACCCTGAGTGTGGGCTCCCCTGTGGCTAGCAGCTAGTTGTCTCTGGTCTCCCTTTGGCTGGACACCTGTGGAGTTTCCTGAGGGCAGTTTTGGGCCCTCTGCGGCTCCTGCCGGTCCACAGTAACTCTGGGGCGGAACTCTTGCCTCATTCTTATGGTAGAATTTCTACTACTGTATTGAACAAGAGTTGTAAAAATAGACATTCTTGTCTTGCTTCTAAAATTATGGGAAATGCTTTCAGTTTCTCCTCTCCCATCTTCAGTATGATGTTGGCAATGGGTTTATCATGTATATCTTCTATTATCTTGGTGTATGATTTTTCTATGCCTAATTTGTTGAGCGATTTTATCAGCAGGAATGTTGGATTTTTTCCCTCACTTTTTTTGTGGTACTGGCGATTGAACCTGGGGCCTCATGCATGCTAGGCAATTGCTGTACCACTGAGCTATATCTTCAGCCATTTTGGAGTGAGCCTGAAAGCAAGCAAGAACAGCCATACTGTATGTCAAACAAAACGGACTTTAAGACAAAACCAGTTGTAAGAGACAAGGTCACCATATATAGATCAAGGGACCAATACATTAAGAAGATATAATGCTTATAATACATATGCACCAAATGTCAGAGCACTCAATTTAAAAACAACAAAAGAACTACTAGATATAGGGTGGGATAGACCCTAATACATTAACAATGATAAATAGCTCATCTCACCAATAGATCACATGGACTTCACAGACTTTTACAGAACAATCTATCCAACAGCTATAGAACATTCTTTTCCTAAGCCCATGGAACTTTTCACAAAATACACCATATATTAATCCACAAAACAAATCTTAACAATTTCAAAAATTTTTTGGAAATAATTTCTGACATCTTATTTGCTTAAAACAGAATGAAACAAAAATCAACAGTAAGAAAAACTGCAGAAATAACACAAACACTTGGAGAATGAACAACACACTATCGAAGAAACAGTGGGTAATAGAGAAAATCTGGGAAGAAATTTAAAAATTTATTTAGGAAACGCTGCGTTCTGACATGATGTAAGATAGCTTCTATGTAAGAAATAGTGTCCTTCAGAATTTTGGGGACAGCAGAATCTATTTAGGAACACTGGATTCCTTTTAATCATTTTAGTTTTCTGCTGTCGAGACTCCTGCTGCTCTTTTTTTCAGAGTACGCTTAGTTTTACATTAGCCTATGTCCATTTAGTACAGGACGAAAGTAGAATTCTTTAGCCAGATCATCAACTTTTAAAGCATTTATCTTCACTTATAAAGCAAAGCAGAGAATTTTGTGAATTAGCCAAATAATTGAACAAATGATTGATTCTTTTTTCTCTATGCTTCACCCCCCTCAGCATTATTGAGGTATAATTAACAAATAATCTTTGTATGTATTTAAGGTGTGTAACTTGCTGTTTTGATATACATATGCTTCCTTGAAATGATCACCACAATCAACTAATTAATACATTTGTGCTTTCAGCTGGCCTGTACCATCATATTAAAATTGTAAAAAAAATGACTTTTGGCTTTGTCAAAGCATATTTTGTATTTTCTTTTAGTAGCTGACTATGTTCTGGGGGAAATTTTAGAATAAGTCAAAGTGGAATATTACTCTAAAGCTACAAAGTTCTTGTGCATTGAAATACTCTAAGAAAGGATCTCCTTGTTTTAAATTTAATAAAACAAAAGCAAATAAAACCTGAAGTATTAATATAAAACAAAGCACTTGAGTTTGATCCTTTTATATGTCTAATTAATGACAAATTGGCATAATCTTCCTGGATTTCTCAATCTTGACATTAAGGTTTTAGTTTTTATGTTTTCTTAAAGTAGCACTGATTGCTTTGATGCCTTAGCACTATGTACAATCATCTGTACATTTTACTTCCTTTTTGGTATTTGGAATTTCTTTAATTATAGTATAAAATAGGGTAAGGAGAATATCTTTTGTATAATATACAGCATGACAATATGACTCAATTATGGAAAATAGCTATAAATAATTTTAAAAAATTTTTGAACAGTTGGGCAATTTTATAACTTTCCATGTCCTTGAGAAAAAGTTTCCAAATAGATTTTCATCACTATAACATGGATAAGCATGTACATTTGACAATAAAAGTCTTTGTGGAAAATTTCAGACTCAAAAATTAAATACGAAGAAAGTTTTATAGATTCATGCACCCTGTGCTAAAATTATGTTAGGAGTAAAAGTGCCTGAAAACAGAGATAACACAATGCAAATTGGTCTTTGCATGTCATTAACCTGACATCTATGATGTGCTTTGCTCAATTTCAATATTTAATAAGTGTTCAATTTCTAAAGTATGAATAAAAATTAAAAACAATAACAAGTAAGTTACTTTTCAATAAATAGACATATCCTCACTGATTTAAGAATAGTAATTGGGTGTAGCACATTAACTGAATGGCCTAGAGCAATTTTATAATAATCTTCTAAGAGCTTAGAAAAAAATCAACACTTTATTACTTTTAACACACTGCAGTTACTGCTTTTCTTAATTCATTTTAGTGAGCTGTCAATAAATTTCACTCCATTAGATGCAGCATTTAATTAGCTTCAGGTTATGTGATTTCTAAGTTTTTTGCTATTCCTTGTGTCTAGTAAATGTTACCAGTAGGAACATAAATATATTTAATCTATAGCCAGTAGTAGACTATTATTTTTCATTTCTGAGATATCACATGTTCAAAACTGCTATTTCTGATTATTTTCTGAACTCTTTTACTATGTTATGTGTGAACAGGACTGGGTACAAAATGTGTAATTCCTAATGCAAAATGAAATCCTAGAGCTTTTGTTAGAGTTGCTAAGAATTTTTAAAATGGCAACAGTAGGATTGGGGTAGGGCTCTTTTGAGGGAGGCTCCTGCAGAGGTCACATGTCCATGAGGTCAGTCCTGTGTGATAGTGTAATGTACTTTATACCTGAACAATCTGTAACATGCTAAAATTATATCCTTAATAAGAACTACTGCTAAATAAATAAGGATGATCAGAGATCAGCCTACTCTTTGTAAAGGTGGGAAATTTGGGTTCATTTTTGTCTTTTTAGCAGAAGTGATGTAAGTTTATGATGTAAACAGAACAGACCTTAGAAAAAGATAGAAATTAGCCTTCAATCAAGTGTTTGCTTTGAAGATCTTTATCTCAAATGAGTGGATAACAATGCTAGGCATAATTTTTATATTTTTTAAAAATTTCTGTATCCTACTATGAATCCAGAGCCTGTTAAAGATAACTTAGCTTGGGCTGGGATTGTAGCTCAGCGGTAGAGCGCTTGCCTCGCGTGCGTGAGGCCCTGGGTTCGATCCTCAACACCACATACAAAGCAATAAAATAAAGACATTGTGTCCATCAACAACTAAAAAAAAATATTAAAAAAAAAAAAAAAGATAACTTAGCTTTTCTTTGGAGTTGATGTAATGTGAAATGCTGGTTGTCTTGTCCATTCTTCTGTCCATGCTCCATATCAAAATACTGGCAGAGTGATCTGTTCAAAAGCTGTACTTATATCCTCCTTGAAGAGAAGTGGGATGATTTAATAAAATGATGCCATTGTTTTTCTCAGCTGTAGCAACTGCGATGGCTGAAGCCTTCTGTGAGGTTCATATGCCCACCATGTGCATGGTAGACACACACAGCTTATGCTGGAGCAGGTAGACAAAATAATCCCGCCTCCTCTATGGCTTTAAAGAGCACCCAAATCAGCACCAGACACCAGATGTCTGGGTGAATAAGCAACCCCCTCAGTGAGATCTCTGCAACCCCGTCTGTTGGTTGCAGCATGATTTCAGCTGATACAAGAGCTAACGTTGCTTTGCTCTTCGTTTTTTAAAAATTTGTGTTTTACTCTATCCTACTGTAGAGAAAACAAGTTAATTTGAGGCATCTATATGTTAACATAGAACAAAGTTATCCAAGACAAAATAAAGAAAACCAATTCATTTTGTTAGAATAGTATTTAAATCTGGCTGTGTGCATGTATATGTGTGTGTGTGTGTGTGTGTGTGTGTGTGTGTGTGTGTGTGTGTGTGTGATTTTTGTGCAGGAGATTGGAGATTTTATTTTGTTTTGTATTTGTTTTATGTTTTTGTGCTAGGCTATCTTATTTTCTTAGTTTCAGTAACCAGTTACAAATTTTAGTTAGGTTTAATTTATTCATCTAAACAGTGAGCCAAAATGATGATGTAAAAATGAATCATGTACAATATTTTTCCTTAAGTAATATAAAGTGCAATCCTAAAAATATAAGAACCAAAATAGAAGGGAAAAATTATATGGGTCTCCACTAAGGCTAACTTCCTAAGAAAACTAGGAGATCTGGCAAACATCCACTCAGAGAAATACCTTGAATATTCCTGAAATCTGATAGTCTTTATCCTACCATTAAATGAATAAAATCTTGTTTCTTGACTTTCTCTCACTTTTATAAGTAAAGAATATTACATGAAATCTATAAACTCTTCCTTCTGTTTTAGTCTCCATTTTCATTGCTGTGACCAAAAAAAAATTAAATAAAACACAGAGGAGGAAAAGTTTATTTTGGTTTATGGGTTTAGAAATCTCAGTCTATAGATTGCTGACTCCATAGCCCTGGGCCCACATGAGGCAGCATATCATGGTGGAAGGGCCCAGCAGAGGAACGCTGCTCAGGACATAGCAATCAAGAGAGAGACAGCGAGCAATCTCTGCTTACCAGGGACAATATGTAAACTCCAAAGGCATGCTCCCAGGGCCCTACCTCTTCTAGCCACACCCTACTGCCATGATGCTCTGCCTCACTTTGGACCCAGAGCTATGGATTCAGCCAACCACACACACAGTACTGTGATCCATTTGCATATCCATATGCCACTAATAAAAGTGGCATAATCCATTTCAAAAACAAAACAAACCCTCTGAGATAGTTCTGGGTACTAAGTGGGAACATGCAATCTCCCTACCCACACTACTGCTCCAGTCTACCTGTTTATCTGGAGCCTCATGGTACTGTATGCCTTTGGTGGATGAGTGAAGGTGAGCAAGCCCTGGGTTTCATTGTAGTTACATGGAAAACACCAACACTGGCAAATGCAAGCCTTGAGACAGGTGTCAAGGGTGGAATACCCTGGGAAGTTTCTGGTTCTCAGAATTATAGAATCTGTGGTGACATGGCTTTGTCCAAGGACACCTGATTCCTCTGGGTACCAAGCCAATGAAGACCAGGGCCAAGCCCTACCAGAACCAAGGAGTGGGTAATTTAGGTAGAAAGAAGCTATGTTAGGGAGTTTCTGCAAATCCAGCAACCTACTTTTTACTTATCAGCAGCCTATAAAAGAAGAGATCGTTCTATTTTCCCAGCCTCTGTAGAATGGCTGAGGCTTGGGAATGATAATTTCAGCCTCTCTAGCTTGCCCACATGAATTTCAGCACATCTAAACTGGGCATTAATCAGAGAGAATGACTGGTCTGCAGAGAATGACATTAACCATCAAGCATGGCTAGTTGCTCTAGTATATAGCCAAATACACTGACAAAGGGTACATTTAGGAAATGAAGTGCTACATCAAGAATAAAGTAGGATAAAGTAAACTTACAATGAAAAATGTGATTTGTCACGTAAACTACATAATAGATCATTTGTATATAGGATGCTCAAGTTCAGGTCTGATCATTGGTATGGAAAATTATGTGTAAGACATATCTCAAAGACTAGTATATTGAGGTAAAAAATCATGAAAGAAAGGAAAAGATGTAGAAGATAGATTCTGGTGAACTAATAAGTGATTCACAGTTCCCAAGAACAACAGGAATAAATGTAAAGTGATAATTAAAGAAATGATAGAAGAAAATCATGCTGAGAATAAGGAAGATCTTAGACTCATTGATTTAACTATGCTTATCAACTTCTCTACCAGACTGAAGAGAAATGGGACCCACTTAGATATACTAAATTTCTTGCATTCTAGTGAAAAAAATATTGAGTTTCAAAAGAAACAGTAAAAAATAGTAGACTAGAATCAGACTTCTCATTTTCTACCTTCTAGAAAGTAGCATACTAAAAGACTATTTATGAACTCCTAAAAGTGAGGGTCTACAGTCAGAATTCAGATATGCTAACTTGCCAATAAAGCAATTAAAATATATAAAAACTCAAAAAAAGACATACATAAATCATCTGAAGAAAATATTAAAGAAGCTTTTGCTAGCTAAAACTATGTGCATTAGAACAAAGCCTGCAAGATGGAAAAAATAAAACAAGGTATGTAATTAATCTTTCTCTCTCATCTTTTTTTTAAATAATTAAGTCTAAATAAATAGGACACATTAAAAATATGCAATATTTTTCTCAATAGCTCTTATAAGGAGCCTTGTATCAAAACCAACATACAGTAAGAGACTAGTCAACACTGGCATGTACCTAAAAGTGCTAAATGATATCACCAAAAATGTTTTGGAAATGGCTTGTAGGTTGGGAAGGAGGGTAAAGACGACCCTGCCTTATATTTAGGGCTGAGACTTGGAAAAAGGAGGAAAGGTAAAAATAGTCTAAAATTTTATCATATTGTGGCAAAAAAGACAAAAACATCCTGAACTACTATCCTGATGAAAGAAATAGTAAATATTTTTTATTTAATGGATCATTTTAAAACATGACTTTTATTATTTGTTGCAAAAAAATTAAAAATTAGGGTAGAAATTCATATTTTAGAAAAACAGAACAAATATCAGTAATGTAAAAAAAGAAAAGGAAAATAAAAAGTGTAAACAACGAAGTAAAGTAAATAAGAGACACAAAATGAAGATATAAGGATTAAATTCAGGTGGATATAAATATACCTCAATGTATAAAATAATTTTTATTATTGTTTAAATGTTTCAAATCCTAAAACACTTTTATCAAGTTTTTCTATAATCTACAAACTAATACAAATGTTTTCAGAATTATTGTACAATCAGGAAGTGTAACTTACTTGATATTATAGTAAATATTCTAATGGTTTCTCATCAATATACTCATGTGTACACATATGCCTATTATCCTATTTTAAAATTTTGGTTTATGGACTGTAATTGTTCAAAGTGATTACCATCTTATTATCCCTGAAAAGACATAAATGACTTAATGGAAGACTTGAGAGAATGTCCCTTATTAATACTAATAGTATCAAGGGGTTTGATTAAAAAGTACACAAGGGTTCCATCTTCCAAAAGCATGTGATAAATTAAAAAACAAAACAAATTTTACTTAAGGTATATTAGTTTGAGAAATTACACAGTAGAAATTTACTGTTCATAATGAATGGAAATAATCTTTTTCAATTTTAGGAAAAAGTGTATATAGAAGTCCAATAGTAGCTAAGTTTGCACCTCTTCATGATAGGTGTAAAGCAATTTCTGCAAATTTAGAAACACTTGGATATAAACATAGGACAGGGTCTGAATCAGTCTTCTACCTTGAGCTCAAATTGTAAAACTTTGAAAAATACTTTGATGTTAATATTAACATGTATCCTGAAAATGCTTACTGGGAGAATAAAAACCAACCAAACAAATTGTGTCACAAAAGAAATAGAAAAATGTAAACAAAACATTCTCAGAGTGAGATTAGGAGCCACGGGGTTGGAATTCCTGTCAATAAAAACTGGACTTGTTTTGAATATGAAAGAGAAGGTAAGGTCTTTTTCTATATGCTCATATTAATTAATTTTTTTATTTGGATTGTGTGCAAACACATTTTCAAATAAACTTCTTTCATTTAAAAAGTGTTTGCATATTAATTCAAATACTTTCTACATATTTTTGTTATTTTTTCAGTTTTTATAGAGTTCAAGATTAATAATATGGCAGGGACATTTTGTTGATTGACTATATGGGCCTTTAGTTTCGTAAGTGAAAGATCACATTGTGCATCACAATTATCAGAAGGCAAGAGAGGTAAGTTGTAAAATACCTGCCCATTTATAGAATTTCCTCATAGCTAAATTATCATTGCAAAGTCAGTGCCTATATTTCAAAGGAGGTGTGACCAGTCACTATTATTCCAAACCTTTTAAATAGTTTTTTAAAGAGATTTATTATTTTTTTTTTTTTTTTCATATTAAACATCTTTATATGCACTTTCAATGAACAGTATATATATATATATTTTTATATATATTTTTATCGCCCATCTTTACTATACCCATTCCCCTTTCCTGCCCCCCGCCTCCCCCCTGTCGCGTCTAGTGTTTCTCTATTTCTCTTATGTTTCACATTCCCGCCTCACTTATTCATCAGTATCCATTAATCAGAGAGACCATTCGGCATTTGGTTTTTTGGGATTGGCTTACTTCACTTAGCATAATGCTTTCCAGTTCCATCCATTTGCCTGCAAATGCCATAATTTTATTCTCTCTTATTGCTGAATAATATTCCATTGTGTATATGTACCACAGTTTCTTTATCCATTCA
>JAQQSJ010002870.1:0-12244 GCA_028644305.1 Xerus rutilus
CTGACCTTGGCTCCTTGCCAGTGGGCCCAGCTTCTTGCCAGCTTCCTCTTGCCCTGGATGGGAGGTATTCTGCAACTGACCTTGCACTTTTAACAATGAGCTTTATGCATGTACACTGTTATCGTTCCTCTTGGCTTTGTACCATTAAAAAGAATATAAAAGGGCCTGGAAAAATAAAGTGTTAGATCATTAAGAATAAGCAGCTGTCCTTATATTCATTTCGTTCGCAACATCGTGGTGCCAGACGTTGGGGCACGAGCGTGGGAAGCAACATATGCAGTGGAACCAAAAGGGAGCACCCTGGGGTAGGTGGACAAAAGGGGGACTTTCTGCAACAAATATACACGGGTTATAAGGGAAGCTTTCAGCAAAAAACATATATGGGTAAGTGTACTGAAAGGGGAAACTTTCAGCAAAAATATGGGAAATTCTCATTCTCTCAGAGCTCAGTATTTAGCTTTGCTTCAAGGACTTTTACATTCAATAGGGGTAAAGGTTCCTGAATGCCAGCTCAGAGAACTCTTTGACACTATTGAAAAGCATTGCTATTGGCTTTATTATTAAACTAAAGTGCAACATAATTTAAGGGAATGGAAGTTAGTTATAAAAGGGTTAAAAAAAACACCATCAAAGAGGAGAGGTTATGTCTATAAAACTTTGGATTCTTCGTGGTGCTATAACACAAGCTTTGCAGTTATTTGAAACTGAAAGCAAAAGTAATTCACAAAAGAAAGAAAAAACTGATGAGGAGGCTCCCCTCCTGAGTGAAGGAGAGGCAATAAAAAAAGATAATATTATAGATATAGATATAAATAAGAAGGAGGGTGATGCTGTACTTTCACCTCCTCCTAAGCCTCCTGAATCAGACACTGATGATAATTTTGGTAATGATAATGATAGTAGTGGTGAGGATGATGAATCATATGAAATGTTTTAACACTTTCAAAAAATGATAAAAAGGCAAATAAATAAAAAAGGAGATGTTCAACCTAGTGCTTGCTTATGCTTTGCTGTTTCCTATCAAGAAAGCTACTGGGAAAGAGACCAGTCTGCAACCCAAGAAAGAAAAAGAAAGAAAGAAAGAAACAAACAAACAAACAAACAAACAAAGACTGTCATTTATTTGGCTAGCCTCATTCCTCAAAAGTCATGGGAGACAATGTTTTATAAATTTTTATTACCAAATCTGGCCTAAACGCCAACTGGGGAAAAGGGGGTTAAAAAGCCCGGGACAGATAAGAGTTCCCCTGGCCAGACAGAATTGGAGTTTACATTCCAATGCAAAGGAAAAGCCTGTTAGGGGGCTGGAAACCAAAGGGGGGAAAAAAAGAGGTCTGTTCAAATCAACTTGAGGTTTCTCTCTCCTTTTTTCTTGTGTTGCTTTATTGAAACAATTAACAGCCATGTCATTTTTTCCAGGAATCTTAGGTTTTAAATTCTATATTTTTTTGAGCTCCTGATTTTGACTCTGACACTAAAATTAAGATTTCTGATTAGATATATTTTATCCAACTATAAAAGTTTTTTTTTACACTCTACTTTGCTCAGAGACCAATTTACAAGGTATACATTTAATCTAAGAGGGCTTTATTGTTCGTTTTGTGTGTTGTCTTGTCTATATGTTTGTGTACCAAATCCAACATATAGAGCACTCATAAACTAAAATTAAAAAATGGAACCAAATACCTTTGATTCACATGATTCAAAAAGTTCAATTTAAATTGGGTAAACAAATAAAATCAAAGATGTCTTTAAAATCACTACCTCACATGTTTTTCTTTCCAGATGGTTGGACAATGAAGGATGTTGCTCTCTATAAAAATTAATTATCAAGGTGGGCACGGTGGTGCAAGCCTCTAATCCCAGCACTTAGGAAGGCTGAGACAGGAGAATCACAAGTTCAAAGCCAGCCTCAGCAATGGTGAGGCACTAAGCAACTCAGTGAGACCCTGTGTCTAAATAAAACACAAAATAGGGCTGGGGATGTGGCTCAGTGGTTGAGTGCCCCTGAGTTCAATCTCCAGTACCAAAAAAAAAAAAAAAAAACAATTAATTACCATTCCTTTTAGGATTTCCTTTAGTAGAAAATGAGGACATAAAGTGTTAACTAAACCTGGTTTTTATGGATAGCCTAAGTTAAAAGCAAATAGATTAGACTTAACATAAATGGGACAAACATTGTAAATGTGAGTTTCATGAAGTTGTTGCTCAATGAAAAATTTAAAATTGCTTTGTCATCACTAAAACAAAATTACTTAATTTAAAGCCCAGCAGGTATAATTCTATATACTTAAGTATTGTGTTTTCATAAATGGTAAACAAATGTAATTCTCTAACCCAGCCTAATTCTATCTTAAGATTGAAAGCCAATTTGACAAGAGGTCATCAAGGTTTATTTTTTGTTTTACTTGCTTGGACCATGTTTGTCTTTGATTAGATAATTGTCCTTAAAATCTAAGCAGCGCCCTCATGCTGGAACCGGAGTTCAATCCCTATTTAAGATGTTGAGCCATGTAAATCATTGACTTGCTACCTACCTCTGTATTGCTATTGCCAGAACCTTGTTAGTTGTAAACCTATCTTTATGATTCTCTACGTTGCAGACTTCTCTGCTCCTGGATGGAGCTGCTGCCCTCGCTGCTTAAAGGGGACAGCCACTGTACAGCTGATTTGTGTACATGGTGTAGGCTTGCTTAATTTGATTTAAAATTTGGAGTCACTTATCCTTTCTTTGTGTTCTGAATTCTATACATGAATGGTCTAAAGTTCCTTGTAATATTGCTCTATCAGGTCTTTGTACCATTGCTGAAATTTGGCAAAGTTCTCAAAAATTATATTGTCAAACAGTTGATGGAGCAGTTTTAAAGAATTCCTTTTTTATAGTTAATATACCTATTAATATATGGGGATGGGATTTATTAGCTAAATTGGAAACTTCTATTATTATACATCAGGAAAACTAGTAGCCACTGCTCAGACACCTCGAGCAATGCCTCTTGAATGGTTAACTAAAACTCCTAAATGGATTGAGCAGTGGCCATTATCTATAGAAAAGCTTGAGGCACTTAAACTTTTAGTGAAAGAGCAATTAGAAAAAGGACATATTGAACCTTCTGTGTCTCCTTGGAATTTTCCAATCTTTGTCATTAAGAAAAAATCTGGGGCTGGGCTTGTGGCTCAGTGGTAGAGCACGTGCCTTGCATGTGTGAGGCACTGGGTTCGATTCCCAGCACCACATAAAAATAAATAAAGATCCATTGGCAACTAAAAAAATATTAAAAAAAAAAAAAAAGAAAAAATCTGGTAAATGGAGATTATTAACTGATCTAAGAGGAGTAAATAAATGTATTAAGCCAATGGGAGGATTACAACTGGGTATACCTTCACCTGCTATTATTCCTAGTTCATGGTCAATAATGGTAATTGATTTCAAAGATTGTTTTTTTACTATTCCTCTTTGTCTGCAAGACAAAGAAAAATTTGCTTTTCCTGTTTCTCAGTATAATAATCATCAACCTGTAAAGAGATATCAATGGAAAGTTCTTCCTCAAGGTATGGTAAATAGTCCAACTTGATGTCAAGAATTTGTTGCCTGAGCTCTTTCTAAAGTTTGACAACAATTTTCTCATTGTATTCTATATCATTATATGGATGATATTCTTTTAGCATCTCCTACAATGGAAGCCTGAGAAGAATTTTTTCAAAATGTTGCAGATGATTTACAAAAATTTGGTCTTCAAATAGCACCTGAAAAAATACAAACTGAATTTCCTTTTCAATATTTGGGTTATGTTCTTGAAAAACAGCAGATAAGACCACAGAAAATACAAATCCATATGGATAAGTTACATACATTAAATGATTTTCAAAAACTGTTGGGAGATATAAATTGGCTTTGTCCCACCTTGGGAACTTCAACTTTTTATTTAAAATATCTTTTTGCTACTCTTGAGGGAGATAGTTCTCTGGACAGCCCTCGTAAATTATCTTCTAAAGCTTTACAAGAATTGCAACGAGTTCCGCAAAGATTAAATGAAGGATTTCTATCTTATTTATCTCCTTATCAATCAATCCAGATATTGATTTTTCACACTCCTAATACTCCATCTGGTGTATTGGTACAGGTAGATAAAATCATTGAATGGATTTTTTTGCCTAATAAATTTAATAAAGCATTAGTCATATATTTAGATAAAATAGCTATGTTAATTTTAAAAGGCAGAAATCGATGTTTACAATTGTGTGGACAAGAATCAAATCATTACTCAATTATCAATTGTCCAGATAAATCATAGTATTCAATTTAATGAAGAATGGCAAATTGCTCTTTCAGGTTTTACTGGTCAATTTTCTAATCATTACCCTTCCTCCAAGGTATTTGAATTTTTATGAAAAATTACTGTAATACTTTTTAATCCTTTTTCTTTAACTCCAGTGACAGGAAAAACTGTTTTTACTAATGCTAACAAGACTTCAGCAGGATACTGGACACATCAACAACAGAAAGTAATTTCTCATAGTTTTGCTTCTGTGCAACCTGCTGAACTATGGGTTATTTCTTTAGTTCTCCAGGATTTTCCTGATGAACCTTTAAATATTGTTTCAGATTCTTGGTATGTTGTATTATCTTGTTTTTTTACTACCTACAGTTGATTTATCTATAATTGTAGAACATCCTATTGATAAATTATTCTTTCATGTACAAAATTTATTACTTCAATGATTGTCAAAAATATATATTTGTCATATTAGGTCTCATTCTTCCCTTCCAGGTCCCTTAACTGAAGGTAATAAATGTATTAATCAACTTCTTTTTCCTTTACATACTGCTACCGAAGAACATGCTTTACAACATACTAATGCTAAAGGACTGCAAAAAACATATGGAATAACTAGATGCCAAGCACAACATATTATTCGTACTTGGCCATCTTGTGCTCCTTTTCATATTGCACCTTTAGCTCCTGGAGTAAATCCACAGGGTGTCACAGTAAATCAGCTGTGGCAAATGGATGTTTTATTAATTTCCTCCTTTGGGAAATAAAAATATGTGCATCACTCTATTGATACTCACACTCATTTTCAATGGGCTTCTGCTCTAGCTTCTGAAAAAGCTGATGCTGTGATTACGCACTTATTAGCTTGTTTGCTATAATGGGAATACCAAAAGAAATTAAAACAGATAATGCACAAGCTTATCAATCTATAAAATTACAAAAGTTTTTGACCACTTATCATATTATTCATACATTTGGCATATCTTATAATAATCACGGTCAAGCTGTTATTGAACGTGCTAATTGCACCCTTCAAGAATATTTACAAAAAATAAAAAGGGGGAATAAGGTAAAAGTACCTACTCCCAGAGATCTTCTTCACAGTACCTTATTAAGTTTTTTGAATGTATGGTATCCTGCACAGGAATTGGCAGCTTTACATCATTTTGATAAGAATAAATATTCATTTTTGTTTAAAATGGATGAGAATGAAATCTGGTATAAAGACAGTGAGAAAAGATGGATACCGGGAAAATGCATTATAAAGGTAGAGGTTATGCTTGTATTTCCACAGATTCTTCACTGTTTTGGGTGCCTTTAAGATTTGTTAAGATAAAATATGAGCAACCTGCTCATCCGTCAGTTCCAGGAATTAACCACACAGAGAACTCTCACAATGGCCACTCATGCCGCACAGCCCCCGACTTGAGGACAGTTGAAAAAGTTGACTTAAGAAGCAGAAAAGACATTACAGAAAGCGGGTCAATCTCAATTCTGTTAATTTATTTTTGGCAATGTTTGCTATTGTAACTTGCCAGGTAAGTATTGTTAATGCAGAATCCTATGCTTATTGGGCTTATATTCCAAATCCTCCTTTAATAAGAGGAGTTCCTTGGGGAGAACCTGCAGTTCCAGTAGGTACTAATCAAACAGCTTTTTTTCCTCCCCCAGAATGTGGAGGTGCAGAAAACTTGCCCAAACATCAAGAACCACAATTTATTACTAATTTGTCTTTTGCTATTGAAGGAATTCCTTTATGTATTGGATTTCATGATTTTTGTTTATCAATTATAAATCATAATCATGCTCAATCATATAATACTTGGGGAGTTAATTATCGTACACCAAGACTTGCCCCAGTCCCTTGCCAACTGATGTGCCTGGAGACTTCTCTTCCCTTAGCCCCAGCTCTTTACCAATTGATATGTCTGGTCATATTTCTCTTCCTCTGACCTTGTCTCCTTGCCAGCGGGCCCAGATTCTTGCCAGCTTCCTCTATCTCTGGATGGGAGGTATTCTGCAACTGACCTTGCACTTTTAATAATGAGCTTTATGCATGTACACTGTTATCATTCCTCTTGGCTTTGTACCATTAAAAAGAATATAAAAGGGCCTGGAAAAATAAAATGTTAGATCATTAAGAATAAAGCAGCTATCTTTATATTCATTCCATTCACAACAAGGGTGAAGCTCAGAGCTCTAAGTAGACACAGGTGGAGGAGTGGACTCAAGAGAAAAGGTGACCATTGTGAGGAAAATGAAATGGAAAAGTGCACCTTCAGATTTGTGGAAAATCAACAGATGGTGCTTTGGGAGTATCTTAGGCATCCAACGCACATTTCAGAAAAGAAGAGCTAAAAGCAATCATTTAACTCTCCACTTAAACCAGAGAAAGAAGGGCAAGGTAAACCTAAAGTAAGCACAGGAAAGTAACAGAAGGGGTGTTAATAAAACCAAAATCAAGACATCAGTAGTCTGTAAAACCAAGTTCTTCATGAGCATCAGCATCAGTGATAAACTGATATGAATCTAAGAAATAGGACAGGGCTGGGTTTGGGGTCAGTGGTGATGCCCTCTCCTTGCGTGTGAGTCAGTGGGTGCAATCCTCACCAACACATAAATATAAAAAAATAAAATAAAGGTATATAACTACAATGACTTTGAAGAAAAAAGAAAACAGGACAGAGAACCTACCAACAGAATTAAAAGCACCATTGCTACCGACCCATGGCCACTTAAAGAACACCATGAACATGTGCCTGACAGAAATTAGATAACTAAGAGGAACTGGACCAGTTCTTTGAGAGAGACAATCTCCTACAACTCATAGACAAGGGGAAATACACAAAAGAGATGAGCCCATGCCTACTGCAGAAACTGACTCAATAACTAATTACTACTCAAAAAGGAAAGGCAAGGCTGACATCTCCAACAGGCTTCCCCAAGGCACTTTGGATGCCACCAGTCTTCCACATTCTTTTCTGGAATGCAGAAGCTGAGTAAACACCTCCTGATTCCTTCTGAGGCACATGTTACCATATTCTCCAAATTAAATAGATACGATAACAAAACTATGAATTACTCTTCATGATCATAAATGCAAAATTCCTCAACAAACATTACTTAAGTGAATCCAAAATTAAAATTAAAAAAAAGAATTACACACCATGGCCAAGATGAAATTATCACACCTATAAAAGGCTATTAAAATTTAAAAACCAATTAACAATACTTACCACAACAAAAAGCTAAACAATCAATAAAATGATTACATCAATACTTTTAAAAAAAGCAAGAATAATGAAAAAAGCATTCACTCAGAAAAACACCAATGTCTTTACAGAGACAGCATGATCCTCTGCTCTACATAGAACACACCAAAGAGTCATGGAGGTCAGCGAGTTGATGCCAGTGTTGGCACAGTGACAAACAGGACTATCATCACACTGCTGACACAAGCAAGCTGGCATGGAGGCCACGTCTGTGGTTCCTGCCACTCGGGGGGTAGCAGGAGGGACAGAGCTTGGAGATTAGCCTGGGCAATGTCGCAAGACTCTGTCTCCAAATAAGAAAATAAAATAAAATAAAAGTGACTGGGGATGTAGCTCAAGAATAGAGTGCCCCTGAGTGCAACAACCAGCACCAGAACCAAAAACACACACTGCTTATACAGCACCAATGTACAGAGAAATATTCATCTATAAATCTGACAAAGATTCATGACAAAAACTGCAAACATCTCATCAGAACATGAAAGACAAGTAAATATGTGGAGATATTTTATGTTCAGAGAGGAATCCTCAGTGTTATCATCAATTCTTACCAATTTCAGTTATGGATCCAATAAATTCCCAATAAAAAAATCTTTTAAGCCATGTTTTCAGTAATGAAAGTCCCAGCACAACCAGCACAGTAATGAACACTAAATTCAAAGAATGGACACTACCTAGGTGAAGAGCTACTAGGTGGCTGCAGTCATCAAGACAGGGTGATATTTGGCTCAGTCATATAAATATATTGAACTGATCTTTGATAAAAGAGCAAAGGAAAATCAATGAAAAACATACTTTCTGAGAAAATGTTGCCAAAACACCGGGACATTCACATGCAAAGAAATCAAACACACTGACTTTACATTCTTCAAGTAGGACACAGGGCTGAGGCTGCAGCTCTAGCACAGCACCTGCCTGGCACAGAGCAGGCCCTGGGTTCACTTCCCAGCACCAAAAAATTAACCATGCATCATAATACTAAATGAGAAAATAGGTCTTCACAAAAATAACACAGGAGTACTTACAGACAAATTTGAGTTTGACATCAAAAATATTATCTGTGAGTAAAAACTGGTATATAGAACTTTATCAAAATGAATTTTCTGTTTTTCAAAAGGTACACTTAACTGATAGCATGGAAGGATGGTGAAAACAGGAGTCAGCAAGAACTCTTTCCTTGCTGATGCAAATGGATGGAAGAACAGCCTCTCTTGAAGGTAGTCTCTCCTGCTCTTACAAAGGAAACATGGTGCACTCTACAATGTGGAGTACAAACATGTGGCCACACTCCCAGCTACCTACCCAAATGAGTTGATAATTATGTGCACAGAAAACCTCACAGCAGTGACTACAGCAGCTGTATTGAGAACTGCCCAAAGCTAGAAACACAAAAGACACATTTTTTTTTTTTTTGGTACTGGGGATTGAACTCAGGGGCACTCAACCACTGAGTCACACCCTCAGCCCTATTTTGTGTTCTATGTAGAGACAGGGTATCAGTGAGTTGCTTAGCATCTTGCTGTTGTTGAGGCTGGCTTTGAACTCATGATTCTCCTGAGAGACACACATTTCAATAGCTGAAAAACTATGGACAAACCGTGGTGTACCACCACCAAAGAACGTCACGCAGAAAATGAGCTCTGCAGCCTGAGAACATATAGCACCCTTAAATACAGACAGGCACACACAGAAGCCAGTCTGAGATGCCAAGTGCAGTGAGACTCCAAGTCAACAAGGTCCTGGAAAAGGCAACCTTAGAGAGGCACTAGCAGGACCAGTGGGCTCAAGGGACTTAGAGAGCAGAGGGAACAGGGGAGGGGGAGGATTTTGCTCTCCTCCTTGGTGCTTCTCCTGCACGTAGTAGGCTGGGGTTCCTCAATTACTCCTATGTAGGGCAGGCTGGGGTCACTAGGCTGTATTTTTCTTTTTATTCTCAAGATTTAATTTAGGAGTGTTTAAAAACTAAGCAAAATTTACAGCTCTATTTGTTGTTTCAGACAGTATTTTGCTAAGTTGCTTAGGGCCTCACTAATCTGCTGAGGCTAGATTTTAACTTGCAAACCTCTGGACTTCGCCTCTAAAGCCACTGCAATTACAGGCATGTGCCACTGTGACCAGCAGCATATTTCTTTAAGTGACCTAATGGGAGACAGTAAAACCCACGTGAAGATCCAGAAGATGGTACACACCATAGTGCTTACCAATGAGGAGCTGGTGTGGGTAGGAGGGCCTTGTGAACCAGGGGAAAAAGTGCTGACCATAACTGCTCTGGGTGTGCCTGCTCCCCCAGACAGTCCATCTTGTAAGATCAATAGCAAAAGCTGTGCTTTCTCTGTACCTTTGTCTCAGTCTTTTAGGGACAGACAGAAGTCAATGGTTGGGGCATAGGTTAAGAGAATAATTTTTAAAAATGCACCCATTGTGCTGACCCCACATGATTTCTTTGCCAAAAAGTAATTTATGTGCAAACCTGCTTGGCCAAAGTGGACAGGATATGTCATGTTGCTTAGCAATCTAGCTATTATCCGCAGGAGAATGGCAGGCAGGAAACAACATAAGAGGAACCCAAGTTTCTTTTTTGGTTTTTTTGTTTGTTTGTTTTTTTAGTTGTTAATGGACCTTTATTTTTTATTTATTTATATGTGGTGCTGAGGATCGAACCCAGTGACTCACGCATGCTAGGCAAGCGCTCTACCACTGAGCCACCTCCCCAGCCCCGAACCCAAGTTTTTATGCACAGAGAGTCTTTTGTGATCCTGTCCACAAGCAAGATTTGAGAAGGATAATTCTTTAGTTAAGAATCCAACTAGAACAACTCAGCATGAGCCAAGGTGACTTAGACTGGCCATGACAGTGAGGACTTGAAAATCTGATGTCAATCTGTGGACAGAAAAAGTCAGGAGGTGGATTTGGGCAGGACTCCCTGGAAACTTCTCTAGGACCCCAATAAACCTGGAGTGCAGGAGAGAGCACTATACCTCTCCCTTGAGAGTGTCCCCTTCCCCTCTTCCTATCCCTTCAATAAGCTCATGCTGTTACCAGGCAACTTGTCTGAAATCATTCTGTCTTGGTTGCAAGAATCATAAGGGTCTTTGTGCTGCCTCCACTTCCTGGAAAACCCAGGCCTACAACAAGACCATTCTTTTGGTTTGGACAAGTGAGCATATTTCTCACACATGGAAAATTATCACTAGGCCAATACATAAAAAAACTGAAAATGTATTGTGGAAATTCTTCATTAGCAAACATCCAAAAAGCAATTAAAAAGTTTTTTTAAAAAAAGAGCATTGGTTTGATATGGTGGTGTGCTAGATCTAAAATTCTAGGCCAGCCTCAACAACTGAATCTCACCCTCTCTCAAAATAAAGCTTTAAATGGAGCAGGGGACTTAATGCAGTTAGAGACCCCTGGGCTAAATCCCCAGTAAAACACAAACACACAGTGAAGGGGGATAGAGGAATAGAAAGGCCACAGAACACAGAAGAATGTAAAAGAGCACACAAATCAAACCACTTCAACAGAAATATTAAAGGTGAATTGACTGAACAATCCAATCCAGAGGTACAGATCAGGAGACAGAAAAAAACAAGGTCTGATTCTATTCTACCTATGGGAGTCACTGTTTGAATGCAAATGTGTAGTTTGAAAAGAAAAAGAATTAAACTCCATGCAAAAAGACAGCATGGGTAGGCTGTCCTATAGTAACTGCACTCAGGCAGAAATTTCAAAACCAGAAATTTAGTGATAGATAACAGTTGTGAGGGGTGGAAACATGAGGTTAAGGTGTTACTGAGAGCTCCTTCCTCATCCCAAATGCCAGCCCTAGAATGAGGCCACAGCTTTGAGTGAAAATAAAAAGGATGTTTTACTGCTTTGCTAGCAAAGGAGTGTAATGCTCAAGCTCACAAGACCACCAGATACCAACAGGAGTCCGATTCTGATTTAATCACAAAAAGGTCTTTAATTCTAGCTCCAGCAGGGTCCGCACACCTTCGCGACTCAGCCGGTAGGGGGGTGCGGCCTGAGTCTAGGGAAACAGGGATTTTTATGGATTACAATCATAAGCAGGGGAGTACATGCCTTGGCATTACATAATTCTGTAAGGGAAAGCACGCAGGGGGACAGTGGTCTTGTTGCTACAGGATTGGGTAAGGGTGAGTGTCATCAGTATGAAGTCAGTTGACCTTTAGGTGGATAGGTTTGGCTCTGGTGGGCCCAATGCTTAATTTCCTGATTGATTGGCCCAGATTATGAAACGACTCACTGGCGCCAGAGCAGTGTGCCATTAAGTGTGTTGCAATTTTTCAGGATTTGGGCAGGGCTGGGGACAAAGGGTTGAGGGGTTGAGGACAAAGGCTCAGAGTCACAAAATGGCCTCGATCTTGTCCTCTTAGGAGCACCACAGGGACTTCTGTCCCAGAGGCTGTGATTCTACTCTGCAGCAGGTACGGGGCTCATTCTTTTGGGGGTGTGTGCCAGGGATTGAACTTAGGGGAACTCACCCGCTGAGCCACATCCCCAGCCCTATTTTGTATTTTCTATAATGACAGGGTTTCACTGAGTTGTATAGCACCTCACCTTTGCTGAGGCTGGCTTTGAACTCACAGTCCTCCTGTCTCAGCATTTAGAGCCACTGGAATTAGAGGCATGTGCCACCACACTTGGCACAACGCAAAATATTTTTTTGATAAGATC
>JAQQSJ010002871.1:0-12244 GCA_028644305.1 Xerus rutilus
TCACGCCTGTAATCCCAGCACTTAGGGAGGCTGAGACAGGAGGATCGCGAGTTCAAAGCCAGCCTCAGCAACAGCGAGGTGCTAAGCAACTCAGTGAGACCCTGTCTCTACATAAAACACAAAAATAGGGCTGGGGATGTGGCTCAGTGGTCGAGTGCCCCTGAGTTCAGTCCCTGGTGCCAAAAAAAAAAAAAAAAAACAACAAAACATAAAAAGGGCTGGGAATGTGGCTTAATGGTGAAGCACCTCTGGGTTCAATCCCTGATACCAAAAAAAAAAAAAAAAAAAGACTGGGTATGCAGCTCAGTGATAAAGCACATCTGGGTTCAATTCCCAGTACCAAAAAATTAAGAATAAACTCAAAATGAAAAAAGTCTGGGGATATGGCTCTGTGACAGAGTACCCCTGGGTTTAATCCCTGTTGCAACAGGTTGGAAATCTGCCAAGCACCTTTATTGTAAGTAGGAACTTCTCCCTAGGGAGGGGTTGGGCCACACCTGCAGGGGTCCTACCTTGAGGGGAGATTTGAGAATCCCCTTGTTAGCAGTGGCAGTAAGAGCTGGGATTTCCCTGGGGCTTCTCTTGGGTCACTCCATCTTTACTTTAGTTCTGGATTTGGAGGGGAATTGGAGCTTTGGGAAAGAATGATGAAAATTGGAAATACCCGTCTACCCCTCCTCCCTCCCATCCAACTGGGCCCAGGAAAGAAAATCCTTTCTTATACATGGGTGTCTTGGACAGAGAAATGGTTTTAGTTTGTTTTTTTTGTTGTTGTTTTATTTTGTTTCTGTGTGTGTGCATGGAGCCTCACACGCACACACAGGAACAAAATCAGAATGGTTCACTTTGTCATTGTTGCTACAGAGTTGTTTATTTTACAGTTAAACAAAGGCATAGAGGGACTTCTCTAAACTTTTTGCTCAGAAAACCAAACTTGAACTTTGGTCCTTAAAGGATTCCTGGAATACTGTTCTAGTGAGCAGAGAGCACCCACTCATACCTTTCTCTCTTTCCCCTCTCCTCTCAACAGTCTTTGATCTTCCCTGCCTGCCCTGCTACACATACACCAAATAGACACAGTGTCCTAACTCAAGAGGCTGAAAGTCTTGTGAAGTTCAATCAGAAAATTGTCTGAAGGAGGATGAGAAGAAACAAAGAGTCGCAAGGCTGAAGAGAGGCTGTAACTAATCATGTTAATAGTGGCTAACACTGTTTAGCAAGTGGGCACTGTGCCCATGCTGTAAACAGACTATCCCACTTGAGTATCACAACGCCCTGGGGAGGAGGTGCTACATTTTATAATCCATGGCACAGAATAACTGTACAATGTCCACCACTACCTGATCCTGGACAAACTACTATGGGTGCCTCAGTTTCCTTCACTGTAAACCAAACTGGAGATGAGTAGTATCTAGAATTCCTGTGAAGACTAAGAGATGAAAGACACAAAGGACTTAGGACACCGTAAATTTTGTTTTACCATTATGATCTCATTTACCCAGCTGGGATCCCACAGAGCCAAGTCTGGTCATTAGGCTTCTGGCTCCTGCTTGTGCAGGAAGCAAAGTTCTAGGAAGCAAGGAGCCCCTAACAAGGTCTGGTGGCATGGCCTTTGCTCTCCTGCTTCAAGTGCCTCCTGCTCTGGGTTTTCCCTCTCACAGGAAGAATGGGCTGCAGCTCAGACACCTTCTGACACATCATCTTCCATGAACCACAGACAGACAAAACCTGTGAGTTCTCATCTGTCTCTGTAGGGGCCGGTTTGTGACACAAACTCTGCTTGGAGAAGCAATTCTGGGAGGCTTTGCTGGACCTCTCAGCCCTGGTGTCCTGCCAAGCACTGTGTCCAGGCAGCCTCTTCTCCAGCCTGGCCTTTCGGGCACCACTCTTTTCCTTGAACAAGTCAATGAGCTCTTTCTTCTGCCTAGTCATGTATCACTAAGGCACGACATGGGCTTGGCTCTCTGTCTCCAATCAGTGGGATTGCTGGACTCCTAACCCCGTGAGGGTGGCCCCCTTCCCACTGAGGCTGCTCTTTCTTGGGTATTCCCCTGGTTGGTACCCTCACCCTGGTAACAATCTGCAAGGGACTTCTGGAAAACTTGGGGCTAAGGCAATCCTCCCCTACCCCCGCAGCTCTGTTGCAAAGTGCTTCCCTGAGCTTAGAGAAAGTAGGCCCAGAATTTAGGTCCATGTCACTGCTTAGTGGAGAGGCTTCAGGAACGCCAAGGAGCTACTGGCCCCCATGTTTCTCCCACTGGACAGCATTCAGCATTCACCTAATAATCTATTACCAGCATTCCTTCAGGTTGTTTGGTTTAAACCTGTGTTCCAGGTTATGAGGACACACCGATCTAGTTTACATCTGTCATCCTGTGAACAGGGCCCATTTCATTCACTTAAGTGCCTTTGTTTGGGCAATAGACTATATGGTCCTCTTAGTTGTGGTGCATTATGTCTCTGGGAGATTGCTGTTAAGATGCACATGGTTCTGGGTGCTCTGATTTACTAACTTAGCTAACTGAGGGCAGAAAAGTACTTATGAGGACTTGGGGGAATTGCTGTTGGTTTGCTTACCCAATGTGTGTGTGGATGGTGGTGGTGAGAAGGGAGAGCCCTCAGATCGACTGGCTTTAGGAAAAGAGTGGAGGCTTGTATCTTCACTCCTCATTCCAAGCCTGAGCTGGTCAGGGTTAGCCTGTTTTCTTCCCTTCCTGAGGCTTATGCTAGAATTGCAATTGTCTGTGGACCTGCCAGTTTCCCCCACCAGACCATAAGTTTCCTAAGAGCAAGGACTAGATGTCATTCAGCTTCCTAACTTCAGCATCTAATCCCATGCTTGTCACGTGAGGCATGCTTATTAAAATCTTTCCCTTGCAGGGCAGGATGGTACACACCTATAATCCAAGCAACTCAGGAGGTCAAGACAGGAGGATTGCAAATTCAAGGCCAGCCTGAGCAATTTAGCAAGATCCTCAGCAACTTAATGAGACCCTGTATCAAAATAAAATAAAATAAAATAAAATAAAATAAAATGGCTCAGGATGTAGCTCAGTGGTAAAGCACCCCTGGGTTCAATGCCCAATACCAAGGGAGAAAAAATATATGAGTAAATAAATTAATGAATAATATATGTGAAATAATAAATTAATGAATAAATTATAGACTCAATGTCTTTAACTTACAATAAAAGGGAAAACCTAGCCTTTTAAGGCTGTTGTGGGGTATTAAGATAGTTTATGTAAGCTGTTTAGTACATGACAAATTGTCATCTTGCATTAAATAGAAACTAATAAGCCATCATTGTTGTTCCTCAACCTAAAGACAATCAACAAAACCATGCCAGAGGACTGGAACTGCACCTCCCAGATAGTATTGACATCTTCTATAAAGCATTTTTCCAGCTGGGCATGGTGGTGCCCGCCTGTAATCCCAGTACCTTAGGAGGCTGAGACTGGAGAATCAAGAGTTCAAAGCCAGCCTCAGCAATGGAGTTGAGACCCTATCTCTAAATAAAACACAAAATAGGCCTGGGGATGTGGCTCAGTGGTAGAGTGCCCCTGAGTTCAATTCCCGGTACCAAAAAAAAAAAAAGCATCCGAAGTTTGTAGTCAATGGGTTCATCTCCATGGGCTTGTTGGAATGGGAGGGGGAACACACGAGGTGATTTGTCCCAAAACTTGATTAGGGGTCATCAGTTCTGAGAAAATATGGCAAATAACTGGAATGAGGAGGAGGAAGCACCAGGTATTTGGGAAGGGTCTATAACATGATGGCTGCAGAAAGAGGAGCTGGGATGGTGAGAGGGCAGAGCAAATATGAAAAATTGAAAGAAAGTTCCAAGGGCCCCTTCATATGCTTTTCGGCACTCCAGGCCCCTGATGCTGGTTACATTCCCTATGTGATCCTTAGAAAGTCCTGTGAAGGGGGTGGGGGTGGAGTTGTTATCCCATTTTCATCTGAGAACACTGAGTTAGATAATTGACAGCTGCTGAGCAACAAAGCTGGAATTCCCCCTAGGCCTGTTTAAACCAGAGTTTACACACCCTCCCACAGTGCAGCCTTCACCATGGTGGTCTTGGGACCAGGAGAGCAAGATCTGTAATGGGGTAGGCTGATTGCCATTTCCTGACCTGAGCTACAAGAAGTGGGACACCACTAGGATCATGTTCCAGCACAGTAGGCTCCCAGAAAACCCTGAATGGCCAATGAGAACTGAGTTCGGGTGCATGATCAACCGGCCATGGCAGCAGAACAAATACCCAAACTGGAGGGATTATTTGTGTGACCTAGATGTTCTTTATTTTATTTCTTCTACAACAACCTTGAATCATGAACCCACAGAAAAATCTAATTCATATATTTTATTTAACACCATTATTTTTCATTTTATTTATTTACTTTAGGAGAGATAGAATAGGACCATTAAATCCCTATAAAAATAGGTTTGGCCTAAATCATGTGTATATAATTTATAATTCTTGGTTAATGGCTTATCCTTCATTTGAAGACATTTTAAAATTAGAAACTATAGCAATAGGTGTAATATTTTGAAGCTGAAGAGGATCTTGGTATTCATCCAGTTAAACATCTCATTTTTCAGAAAAGAGACACAACATATGTCTTGTCTAAGGCCAGGCTCTAGGGCATGACAGAGCTGGATAGAAGGCCAGGGCACCTCTCTAGATCACAAGTTTTCAAATTGTGAAGAAAGAGCCATTGATGAGTGGAAAAATCAGATTTTTGTTCTTTACAACCAACTTGTTTCTTTTTTTTTTGTACTGAGGATTTAACCCAGGGGTGCTTAACCACTGAACTATATTCCCAGACCTTTTTCTATTTTTTATTTTGAGACAGACTCTCACTAAGTTGCTTAGGGCCTTACTAAATAGCTGAGGCAGGCTTTGAAATTTCCATTCTCCTGCCTCCTGAGCTGCTGGGATTATAGGTGTATGCCACTGCACCTGGCTTTTTTTTTTTTTTCTTGTTTTTTTTTTTTTAACTTTTAAGAAATATTTTTAATAGACTTTAATTTTTAGAGCAATTTTAAGTTAACACGAAAATTGCACAGAAAGTACATTTATAGCCGGGCGTGGTGGCGCAAGCCTGTAATCCCAGCACTTAGGGAGGCTGAGACAGGAGAATCGTGAGTTCAAAGCCAGCCTCAGCAATGGCGAGGTACTAAGCAACTCAGTGAGACCCTGTCACTATATAAAACACAAAATAGGGCTGGGGATGTGGCTCAGTGGTCGAGTGCCCCTGAGTTCAATCCCTGGTGCCAAAAAAAAAAAAAAAAAAGAAAGTACATTTATTAGCCAGGCGTGGTGGCGCAAGCCTGTAATCCCAGCACTTAGGGAGGCTGAGACAGGAGAATTGTGAGTTCAGAGCCAGCCTCAGCAAAGGGGAGGCGCTAAGCAACTCAGTGAGACCCTGTCTGTACATAAAACACAAAAAATAGGGCTAGGGATGTGGCTCAGTGGTCAAGTGCCCCTGAGTTCAATCTCCAGCACCAAAAAAAAAGAAAAAAGAAAGTACATTTGTTACAACTGATGAACCAATATTGATGTAATATTACTAAATAAGGACTAGAGTGTACATTGAGGACCATTCTTGGTGATGTGCAGTTCTATGGATTTTGACAAATGCATAATGTATTCATTGTTACTATACCACATGGAACAGTTTCATTGTCCTAAAAGTGCCCTGTGTTCCGTCTGTTCCTCCCTTCTCAGCTCTTTTTTTTGTTTTGTTTTTTGTTTTTGTTTTTTTTTTGCACCAGGGACTGAACTCAGGGGCACTCGACCACTGAGCCACATCCCCAGCCCTATTTTTGTGTTTTATGTAGAGACAGGGTCTCACTGAGTTGTTTAGCACCTCGCTGTTGCTGAGGCTGGCTTTGAACTCGCAATTCTCCTGTCTCAGCCTCCCTAAGTGCTGGGATTACAGGCGTGAGCCACCGCGCCCGGCCCTTCTCAGCTCTTCCTGAACCTATTCTCCAACTTTTTTTTTCTTTTGGGGCACTGAAGATTAAACTCAGGGCTGCTCACTGAGCTACATGCCCAGCCCTTTTTATTCTTTTTTTTTTTTGGTACCAGGGATTGAACTCAGGAGTACTCAACTACTGAGCCACAACTCCAGCCCTATTTTGTATTTTACTTAGAGACAAGGTCTCGCTGAGTTGCTTAGCACTTTGCCATTGCTGAGGCTGGCTTTGAACTTGTGATTCTCCTGTCTCAGCCTCCCAAAATGCTGGGATTACAGGTGTGTGCCACTGTGCCGGGCTCCTTTTATTCTTTATTTTGAGACAAGGTCTCATTAAGTTGCACAAGCTGGCCTTGAACTTGTAAGCTTCCTGCCTCAGCCTCACAGTAGCTGGGCTCATAGGTGTGCACCACCAGGCCTGGCCCAAGTTTTTGCACATAAAGTAGAACAGAATTTTTTAAAAAATCATAATGCATAATGCATAGCAAGTGTATTATTTCATGAAACTTTTGATGGTTTGGGAAACTTTTGTTTTAAATATACATGTAAATATATGTATATTTAGGATACAATGTGAAATACTTCTTACTACAGGCTGAAGTGAAAGTTTGAGAAACACTTAAAATCCTAGGGAATAAATCCAGAAAATGAATAAACAGATGGAATATTTCATATATGAAACCAAAACAAGAAAAAACATAACCAAGAGACATTAAGAAAACAAACAAGTATACAAAAATTCTCTGAAGAGGAGTACAAAGAGGTCAGAAAGTTAACTGTTTTTCCCCAAATCAGTTTTGACTTCAGCTGCTTCGTTGGGATTGCAAATCAAATCGTTTGAAGATTTTAAAGTCCTCAGAGTACAAGATATAAAAATCTGGGTTAGGAGGAGGAGTGAGGGTTTCATCTTTACAAACTGATTCTGTTCAGTTTCCAAACATGCTGTCTCTAGATGATAATAATCAGAGAAAAATTCCTTTTGATGAAGATTTGGTTCTTGGTCCGTCCTTCCTTCCTTCCTTCCTTCCTTACCTTCCTTTCCTTCCTTTCCTTCCTTCCTTCCTTTTTTGAGATTTGCTTGGCTTTATGGCTTCACATTTCTGTTCACCTGAAACATGGAACTGATGCTATTATATTTAACCTCGGGTCATGCCAAGTGTCTGAAGACTCCAAAGGGATTCGTATTAACTTATTTATTTATTTGTAGTACTGGGGATTGAACCCAGTGGTGCTTTACCACATCCTTCCTTCCTTTCTTTTTGAGATGCAGGGGATTGAACCCAGGGCTTCATGTATGTTAGGCAAGTACTCTATCACTGAGCCCTTATTTATTTTCTTTTTTGGTCCTGGGGATTGAACCTAGGAGTGCTTAACCACTGAGCCACATCCCTTTCCCTTTTTATATTTTATTTTGAGACAAGGTCTTGCTAAATTGCTTAGGGCCTTGCTAAATTGCTGAGGCTGACTTTGAACTTGGTGATCCTCCTGCCTTGGCCTCCCAAACCACAGGGATTACAAGCATGCACTATTGAGCCTAGCTTCCCGCTCCCCCTTTTTTTTTTGGTACCGGGGACTGAACTCAGGGGTACTTGACCACTGAGTCACATCCCCAGCCCTATTTTGTGTTTTATGTAGAGACAGGGTCTCACTGAGTTGCTTAGCGCCTTGACGTTGCTGAGGCTGGTTTGAACCCACGATTCTCCTGTCTCAGCCTCCCAAAGTGCTGAGATTACAGGCATGCGGCACTACGCCCGGCCAGCTCCCTTATTTTTAAATTTTGAGACAGAATCTCACTAAGTATCCCAGGCAGGCCTGGAACCTGTGATCTCCTTGCTTCAGCCTATGGAGTAGCTGAGTTTACAAACATGCACCACTGGACAGGGCTCAATTTATTCTTGTGTTAGATTCCTCAAGATTTTAAAATTGTCCTTCTGTGTACAGCAGTGCCTCATTTGTCCAAGAAAGGTGTAATATCTAGATATGCAAATTACACAGAGAAATGTACAAAGTATACAGAGAAATCCTGACTTCAAACTGAATCGCATCACTCAATCATGTGGTGACCTCTGCTGTGATAATCTCTGCAGATAAACCAAGGCTTGAACTCCAGGTGTACTCCTGAGAGCCTGGAAAACAACTGTCTATATTCTTTTTCAAGAATGGTATACAAAGCACTTAGGGAGGCTGAGACAGGAGAATCGCGAGTTCAAAGCCAGCCTCGGCAACGGTGAGGTGCTAAGCATCTCAGTGAGACCCTGTTTCTACATAAAACACAAAATAGGGCTGGGGATGTGGCTCAGTGGTCGAGTACCCCTGAGTTCAATCCCCAATACCAAAAAAAAAAAAAAAAAAAAAAAAGAATGGTATACAAAGTCCAAATTAAGTGATACTGAGATTATATTAGGAATTCCTCCTTGTCTGAACAACATGGGGACCCTGTGCATGTGTTTCTAACTCTACCAACAATCCCTTGACACACAAATATTGTACTCATTTAACAGTTGAATAAATCTGGGCTCAGAAAGCCTAAGAAACATGCCCCTAATCACCCAAAATAGTGGTTAAACAGATTAGAATTCATACTTTTTTTTTTTTTTTTTTTGGTACCGGGGATTGAACTCAGGGGCACTCGACCCCTGAGCCACATCCCCAGCCCTATTTTGTGTTTTATGTAGAGACAGGGTCTCACTGAGTTGCTTAGCGCCTCGCCATTGCTGAGGCTGGCTTTGAACTCGCGATTCTCCTGACTCAGCCTCCCTAAGTGCTGGGATTACAAGCGTGAGCCACCGCGCCCGGCTAGAATTCATACCTTTTTTGTGGTATTGGAGATTGAACCCAGGGCCTCACACACGCTAAGTACCCTACCACTGGCCTATATCCTCAACTTGGTACCCATATCTGAAGAGCAGAGGTGTTTTTACATGTCCCCAAGGACTAATGTAGTGCTGGCACATAGGACATACTCAATGAATATTCCCTGAAAGACTGAAGAGCAAAATTTAACCAAGACTGCGATATGGTTGTAAGGTACTACTAAGTAAGGCACTACTAATATTGCCTGTAATATACTAAGCACTTGCTGTGTGCCAGGTATTATGTAAAGTCTTTACATGTATTATATGCACAGTGTACATAAAATATTTAACACATATCATGGCAATAGTAGATTTCAATGTTACTAATATTACATACAACTGTAATGATAGCTGTTATCATTATAGTAAAAGAGCTTAAAGATATGATCTCTTCCAACCCCCACTCTCTGAGGGCTTCTGAGTCTTCAACAGGTCAAACTGAGGATGAGTCCTCTCAGCAGCAAACCAGCTCCAAACCTGGTTTATCCTTCCATCTTCTTTTCACATGGGAACTACAAAGACATGCTGTGTTGGTTTCATCTCTAGATTACGTAAGGAGCCCTGAGTGTGCTCGTGTGGGAGGCAGGAGGAGGGTGGTGTTCTTGTGCTCGCACTCAGTTTGCATAACATACTCTTTTGGGGTGAATTGAGAAAGAAGCCACGTGGTCTGGTGGCAGCAGCTGGAGGAAGGAGGTGACTCAGCAGGGCTCTGCAGGACCGAGCACCAAGCTCCAGGGAGCAGCAAAGATCAGCACCCCAGGCCCTGAGGGAGCTGTGTGACAGGGGGAAGGAAGGGAAGCAAGTGGCCATGGTGGGACCTGATCAGGCTATATGAATGGCTTTGGGGACAAGGGGAAGAATTTAGGGATCTGGACCATGTGGTACAGTCTTAGCACTGAGCCAGCATACTTTAAAGTGGGGAAGTACCAAGTGTTGCCCATGGTATAGGTAAAATAGTCCAGAGCCTTGAAATTCAATTTCCCAGATGGTAACTAGAATTTTCACAAAACCAATGCCACAGGCAGGAGGATTATGCTTGATTTTAGAAACAGATCACATTATTACTACTCCAGATCTTCCCTCTAGTGGTCCTACTGTTGAACTCTGTATCAATATATTTTGAAATACAACTCATAAAAAATATAATATGAAGTCACTGTTGCCTCTGATAACTGAAGTCTTTCACCAAAAATTCTCAAGAAAAGGTTTTTAAAGTTTATTCATTTGTCTGTTTATCCACGCATTCAATCAATCTGCAAATATTTGTCATTTTATTATTATTATTATTATTATTCTCCTCCTCCTCCTCCAAGGTAAAGCTGATGACCATCTAAGTAAGTAGAAGTCAGAGTCGGCTATGGTGGCGCAAGCCTGTAATCCCAGCACTTAGGGAGGCTGAGACGAGAATCGTGAGTTCAAAGCCAGCCTCAGCAATAGCAAGGTGCTAAGCAACTCAGTGAGACCCTGTCTCTACATAAAACACAAAAAATAGGGCTGGGGATGTGGCTCAGCGGCCGAGTGCCCCTGAGTTCAATCTCTAGTACCAAAAAATTAAAAAAAATAGAAGTCAGAAGACTGGTGTTTGAGTTCCTTTTTTTTTTTTTTTTTTTTTTGGTACTGTAGATTGAACTCAGGGGCACTCGACCATTGAGCCATATCCCCAGCCCTATTTTGTGTTTTATGTAGAGACAGGGTCTCACTGAGTTGCTTAGCGCCTCGCCGTTGCTGAGGCTGATTTTGAACTTGTGATTCTCCTGTCTCAGCCTCCCTAAGTGCTGGGATCACAGGCTTGCGCCACCGCGCCCAGCTTGAGTTCCATTTTTACTAGTACTTAATTGTGAGGCTTTGGGAAATTTCCTTTGTAAAATGTGGAAAATTCTTAGCTTGTATCTCAAGAACTTTACAAAAACCATGAGATAATGTATGGAAAGTGATAAAGCACCTTATGGAAAAGTGGTAAAAATTGTATTTTTATGACTTGGAGTCTGGGGCAGGGAAATCTCAAGGCCAGCCTGAACATCTTAGCAAGACCCTATCTCAAAAGAAAAAGATATGGAGGTGGGGCTGTAGCTCAGTGGTACAGCGCTTGCCTAGCATGCGTGAGTCACTGGGTTCGATCCTCAGCACCACATATAAAAAACAAACGAATAAAATAAGGATCCATCAACAACTAAAAAAAATTTAAAAAAAAGAAAAAAAGAAAATGGGCTGGAGATGTAGTTCCTGGTAGTACCTCTGGATTCAATCCCCAGTAAAGAAGAGAAACAATGCATTTTTACCTAATAAAGAAACTGAGACATGGAATGAACAGGGATTTGCTCAAAGTCATAATTAGCTACTAAAGGAATTCTAGGCAGGATATAAATTCAGGTAATTGGACATATTATTAGTGAAATTAATTCAGCAAAACAGTTACTTTCTTTTTTCTTTTTCTTTCCTCCAGTACTGGGGATTGAAACCAAGGGTGCTTCTCTGAAGTAGATCTATAGCCCTTGGTGAAGCTGGCCTTGGATTTGTGATCCTCCTGCTCAGTCTCCTGAGTAGCTGTGTAATCTCTAAGTGTGTACCACTGTACTTGGCAAGGAGAAAGGTTTTTTGTTTTTTGGGGTTTTTTTAGCTTACAGTTCTGGAGGTCCAAGAGCAGGGCACCGGCTTCTGCGTGGCTTCTTCCAAGTCAGGCATGTGTGCATGGCTGGTCCCTCAGCTGCAGTGTTCCATAACTCCACTATCACTATCACCCAGGCCTAGAAGTCACATGAGCACACACTATCTATCACTAGGTTTGGGTGGCAAGGGTGCTAACTTGCCAGGGGGTGTTATTATATAAAGTGAGGAACTATTTATAGAGAGGATGCACTTTGAATGATTGTATGGTGGATTTTGGTTATGAGATTAAAGACCCCAAATTTCCTGGCCAAAAAAACCAGTTCAGGGCTAGAGTTGTAGCTCAGTGGAGGTCCTGGGGTTCAGTCCCCAGTACTGCCCTCTCCCCTCAAAATCAATTCAATTTAATAAATATTGGGTTGGGTTCCAAAGATAGACACATATGTTCACAAGATTTGCCCATAAATAATTGTATTTATAAGACCATCTATGACCATTTTTTAGAAACTGTCATAAAATTACATGGAAACATAAAAATGGATTAAGTATCCTAGGGGAGCCAGAAAGTTTTCATTGAGTAAATACAGTTTGAGATATGGCTTGACATTATGCTAAGTGAAGTAAGCCAATCCCAAAAAACCAAATGCCGAATGGTCTCTCTGATTAATGGATGCTGATGAATAAGGGAGGTGGGAATGGGAAACATAAGAGAAATAGAGAAACACTAGACGCAACATGGGGGAGGTGGGGGGCAGGAAAGGGGAATGGGTATAGTAAAGATGGTTGATAAAAATATATATAAA
>JAQQSJ010002872.1:0-12241 GCA_028644305.1 Xerus rutilus
GGATGCTGATCCACAATGTGGGGAAGGACATGGGAACAATGGTGGAACTCTGTTCACAGTGGTGTAAGGTGGGAGGGGGAATGGGGACAGTAAATGTGGTGGAATATGATGGTCATCATAGCCCTAACTTTATGTATGACTGCATATATGTTGTGATTCTATACAACTTACAACTAGAGAATTGATATGTCATCCTCTATGTACAATGAATCAAATTGCACTCTGTTATCATGTAAGCCTAAATAGAACAAATAAATTAAATATGAAAAAAATAAAAAATGTTCAGCATCTCTAGCCATTAGAGAAATGCAAATCAAAACCACTCTAAGATTTCATCTTACACCAGTCAGAATGGCAGTTATCAAGAATACAAACAACAATAAGTGCCCTCAAGGATGTGGGGAAAAGGCACACTCAAACATTGCTGGTGGGACTGCAAATTGGCACAACCAATCTGGAAAGCAGTATGGTGCCCCCCCCCTCACTCAGTTACAGCTGTCTTTTAGTAAATAATAATAGTAATGATTTTTCAGCACTTACCATATGCCAGGCGTTTTCTTAAACTAAGCATATTTATGCTTGATATGACAATTTTTTGAAGGTGTTGTCATTAGCTCTATGTTATCGTTGAGGAAACTGATTAATCTGGTTGCCTAGGGACAGAGTAGCTGAGTAGGGGTTCACAGCCAGGAAGCCTGGTTTCAGAGCTCATGCTCTAACCATTGCACAGTATTTTCCTATAGAGATTGGATATCAAGTCTTACAACTGTGCCTCAGTAACAGAAGAGGCATTGTTGGAAGAAACTGATATACTACTTAGGGGTATAGGAGAGTATCAAGATGGATCAAGTCAAGGCAGGGAGACTATGCTTGACTTCTCAGAATGAGAACTGGATGGGGAATTGATATCATTAAGGAAAAGCACCAGGTGAGGTACCTGGTATGTCTAGACACTTTATTCATATAGCTGTTGTGAGAGTAGCTTGCTTCTAGGAGGTGGAGGGCCTGGTTCTTAGGGTCCCCAACCTTAGTGGCTGTGGGTCCTCAGATCTGGATAATTATTTCATACTTCTCTACTTTTCTCAAAATTTCAGGACTACATCTCTTTCTTAGACTAACAAATTTCTTCCCTGGTCGTCTCTGCTCTTTGATCTGTCCAGTCTTCTGCCAACCAGCCAGAATGTGCTTTTAAAAACACAAGATGTATCCTGCTTTGGCTTAACACATTCCAGTGGCTTCCCGTTGCACTTAGAATAGAATATATTCTCAACTGGAATCTTTTAGCTAGATCCAGAGGAATGAGAATTAGGGCAACTCTAACATGGCCTGAAAGCTCTTTATGGTCTGACGTACCACTCCTTCCCTCTCCCCATGTTGATCTTTCTTTCATTCTTAGGCCTGCAAACATTATTCCTCCTGCCTGGAATGTGTACAGTGATGTATTTATTCAGGTGCTGATTTATTTGAAATTTGTCTTTTCTACTGTACTCTATGTTCCACAAAGGTTGTAACCTATAAGCCTTTTTGTCTCTCATTAAATGGATGTAATTATACCTTCTGTACCTTCTTCAGGATAATGTGAACACAATGTTACATAATAAACATGAAGGTGTCTGATAACTAGTAAAGTGAAACTCAGATGAAAGAAGCTTTCATGGTTAAAAACATCTGAATATAAGATATCCCAGGAAGTTCAGAGTGGCTGATTAAGCAATCAGAACATATGAAGTTTCCAGTCATATTACACTCTTACCATGTTTAACTGTATTGAGGTAACTTATCGTTACCAACAAGAACTGTATCTAGTGCCTGTCTTTTTAATGTTTCAAAGTCAGATAACTCATGTTTATGCACATCTATTTAAGATGTAAGAAAACTTCCCAAAAGAGTCTCCCATGACCATTTGCATCCACAATAAATTCTCATTCTTGTAATTCTCTGGATTTTGAGCCAAGGTGATCAATCAGTAGATATAAGGATGAACTGGTGTACTAGTGACATGTGTCAGGTTCTAGCCAACTGAGTTCAAAGAAAGAAATAGTATGAGAGAAGTGTATGCCAGGCAATCAGCAGCAGGTTGGAGAGCAAGGGTTCTGAGACCAGACTCAGGACCCTTGAAGAGCTCCAGAAACAGGGTCAGGTAGAGTTAGTACCTTGGACAGCACCACAGTCTCATTTCCCTCTGTAGCCCCCTGATCCCTGCCCCAGTACTTGGACAGCACTAAAAAACACATTTGCAGAGAGTGTTGAGGCACTGATGATTTCCTGGGACTTTTGACTCCTGTGTTCCTGGTAATTATAATCCCCTAAAATCATCACTCTCTTAGAAGACTTTTTATGAGAAAAAGGGAGTTGGGATTCTTTCTCTTTCTTCAGGGGACTTTAGCATCAGACCTGCCAAATAGACTCCTTTGGAAGCCCTGTGGGATTGGGACCCATTACCATTGTGTTATTATGGAGGCCAACATCTCTCAAGAGAGGGGGGAATGTGTGATACCTGGTGTGCTGTGTAAGGAAGGATGCTCACTATCTTCCTAGGCACCTACAAGAAGAAAGCTCTTAGATGCTACATATGAGAAAGGAGGCATGCTGTATTCATTTCGAGGCAGGCTGTTTGATTCACATTCATACCATCTCCTCCCCATTAACGTCATTTCAGAAACAGTAGATTGCCTTTGCTCTCTTACAAAAACATTCTGAACTTGGTCTTGTTAGCAAGTTTCTGTGAAGTTAGGCAAACTAAACTTCTGAGGGAGTTCGGTACTGCAACTAATTTCCTCTAGTTATGATAATGTCATATTTACAAATTTGTGAATTATTTCTTTAATTAAAAATACAGAAAGGTAATCAGATCCACAAGTAAGGAAAAGAAGAATTTAACATCAATTTAGCAACTACTGAATCCAGGGCCCATAACTATGTACTTTAAATGAAACAATCTGCCAGGTGCAGTAGCACACTCCTGTAATTCCAGTGGCATAGGAGGCTGAGGCAGGAGGCAGTTCAAAGCCAGCCTCAGCAACTTAGTGAGGCACTAAGCAACTTAGGAAGATCCTGTCTCAAAATAAAAAATAAAAAAGGAGCTGAGCGTGGTGGGGCACGCTTATAATCCCAGCACTTTGGGAGGCTGAGACAGGAGAATCCTGAGTTTAAAGCCAACCTCAGCAATGGCAAGGTGCTAAGCAACTCAGTGAGACCCTGTCTCTACATAAAACACAAAATAGGGTTGGGGATGTGGCTCAGTGGTTGAGCACTGGAGACTGAGTTCAATCCCCAGCACAAAAATAAATAAATAAATAATGAAAATAATAATAAAAAAGGGCTCAGGATGTGGCTCAGTGGTTAAGTGCCCCTGGGTTCAAGCCTCAATACCAAAAATTTATCTATCTATCTATCTATCTATCTATCTATCTATCTATCTATGTACTACTTACAACTATGCACTATTACTTCATTTTTCAGATGAACAAATGTAGTTTCAGAAAGGCTAAGTGTTGCCTAAAGTCTCTCAGCTAGTAACTGAAGAAGCCAGGACTTGTTAGTCCTGCACATTTGTTTTTTTGTTGTTGATTTTTTTTTTTTTGTAGGTACTGGGGATTGAACTCAAGGGTACTCGACCACTGAGCCACATCCCCAGCCCTATTTTGTGTTTTATGTACAGACAGGGTCTCACTGAGTTGCTTAGCTCAGTGCCTCGTCATGGCTGAGGCTGGCTTTGAACTCGCAATCCTCATGTCTCAGCCTCCCAGAGTGCTGGGATTACAGCTGCACATTTGTTTTAAACTTCCTTTCCTTTATATTTCTGTATAGTTTTTGTTGCTATGCATTCCCATTCACTAATCTTTTTATATTGCAAAATCTGATATTTTCTTAATCCTATCCAGCAGATTTTTCACTGTATGCTAGTTTTTTCTCTCTATAAATTTTATTTAGGTCTTTTTTATATCTTCCATGTCTCCATTTATATTTTGAATATATGAGATGCAGTTATAGTAATTTTTAACACCATAGTGACCTAATTCTGTAGTGATTATTTCAGAATCTACCAGAATTCATTTTTAATTTAATTTTTTGATTGTGAGTTGCTGGTCCGAGTAGATAATATTAATTTGAACTCTGTACTTAGTGACACAGACTATTATTATACAATCTTGGAGGACATTTACATGAATACTTCAAAGCTTAAGCAAGGACCACAGGCTTCTTTGCTATGTTTCTTTGATCATGAGAAGATTTTCTTCTAATTTATCTTTTCATAAGTCCAGGCATCTGGATGGTTGTATGTCTGTGAGAAGCCTCAACTACTGTTCCTTGCTCCATGCAGGCCTTCCAGATGTTGTAAGTCATCTTCTTCAGAATGCAAAACTTAGAAATCTTCACCACCCACATTTATGTTGGTTAAAACACCGGATCAGCTGATTTTAGTTTCTTGTTCATTTTTTGTGTGTGTCTGGCTATACTTTCCTGTGAGTTAAGTATTTAAAATAATGTATATTATAACTTATACTTGATGCTAACTTACATCATTCCTAAATTTTATTCATACCTTATAAACATCTAACATATTTTTTCTAGACAGACTTTAAAATCATTTTCATAAGTTCTGAAACAAATACTGTGAGGGTTTTATTTAATATAACATTGGACTTATATAATAAACCAAGAAATAAACCCTTCCTATTGAAAAATTACCATGTCTTTCCATTTTTTATTTAAAAGTTTCTTCATTTATGTCTTAAATATTATTAAAATTACTCCTATATATATTTGGTTGCTTTTTGAATAAGACCTTGCCTACCCTACTGTATTTCTCCACCTAATAGATGAATGATTTCCACAAAGTAGATTCAATTGATCCCTTATTAATAAGTAAATGATTTTTTCTTAATATTGAAACTTTGAACTCCTGGAATGTATCCCAATTAGACTTATTATTTTGCCACAATTTTCAAGAGGAGAAGCAAGCATAACTATCTTTACTTTGTCATATTAAAACTGAAAGCACAGATAAAGATTTTTAAATGTGAGAAAATTGTCAGTTTTCTCTAGTAGTTGGGAAGGAATGGTTTTCTGAAGGTCTTGGGACTATGGGGACAAAAGGCATAAGACAAGAAGGATGACTCAGACCTGAGCAGAGAGAGCTGAGGAAACATGGCTGCAAGCCCAGCATAGAGATGGACTTACAGAATGCTCCAAGCATGAAAGCCAGCTTAGATTTTTAGCTATTAGGTTGTATGCTTTTCCATCATTCCTCATTTCTGTGATACTAGTTAGGATATGATATTGGGGATTAATTTGAAGGACCCAAGTAGATGTGTTTTAAATCTGATGAAAGTTTATATCTCTTTTGTATATTATCATATATTACCTAAAGTTAAGTAGTCTAAGGCCAATATAGCAGCTCTGTCATTCTCAGGGGCCATGTGATGCTCACCCTTAACAACATTCCATCTGGTTGATGGAGGTATGAAACCAGGGAGGGCATGTCCTTGTATTTAAGGACATAACATCAATTTTTCTTCAGTTTATTTGACTGAGTCAGCCCTATGGACATACTTGCTTTAAAGGATGCTGGGGAATATGTGATTTTTTTTCTGGGTTATCATGTGCTTTACTAGAGACTCTATAATTACATAAGAAGGGAAGAATGGAGGTTGACAGACAGCAGTCTCCACTTCTCCAGACCTACCAGAGATATTTGTAACTTGGATTACATCTGTTCTATCACTCTTAGGAATAGGAGTCTTGTAGTTATTTAGGGGAGCTTATATTATCTGTAAAATTAGGTGACTGGTTTATAATCCAGCTCTTTGGGGACAGTGTGTTTTTGATGTTGTGATTCCATAAGATTTTCCTATTTTTTTCAACAAGCCTTCACTACTACATAAAGATCTGATTTCTGAGTCTAAGAAGTGAAAACCAGTACTTATTGCCAATAGCAATATGATCCCCAGTATTGCTCTGTCCAACTATAGGGGAACGTTTTCTGTCTGAATAAGAGAAGCCATGCAAAGTACTTATTGGTAAAACAGTGAAGATGGGGTCAGGTCAAGGCAGAGAAGGGATGCTGACAATAATTATTATCATGATCTTGGCACAAGACTAATCCTAAACTTAGTGGCATAGATGTTAACACAAAATGACTGAGCTGGGTGCAAACTTCACGAATCAGCACAGCCTTCATTCAGCAGTAGAGTCATGCATCTGGTGGACCCACTTTCCTGATGGAAAAATGAATCATTGGCCAAAGGAAGAATCTGTGCTCATATATATTACACTGAGAGGTGATTTAATTACTGACAGAGCATGTCAATTTGGGCACTCAGGGAAACAGGTTTGTGAGGATTTGAAATTTGTTTTTACTGGGTAATATTTTTACTTGGGGAAGAATAGAGGTCTGGGGTCAGCATTCAGTGCCTATCTCTTTCACTTCAGGGTCCCATTATACTGTCACTGGGAAAGGATTTATTTGGGGAAAGATCAATGCTTTGGCTTCCTCCCAGAGACTGCCATTTTAGGCTGGATGGATATCTCCTTCCTAGGGATTGTTCTGTCACTGGGAAAGGATAGATTGGGAGAGGTTCAGTGTTGTCAGTGTGTTGCCTTCTTCCTCACTCCCTTTTCCCAGGCCACACTATTTTGGGGTTTGTCACTTTCCATATCTTAAAATAGAAATAAGGGCAGATTCTACCAAGGCATTGGGGCTAGATTTTTTGGGTAATTCAACAAAAAACGCCTATTGTTCCCTTCCTTTGCGCCAGGTTTGTTTGTTTGTTTTTTGTAGCTGAGGATGATGGTGATGAGCAAGATAGATATAGTTCCTGCTCCTTGAAGCTACCAGAGAAGCAGATATTTAAGTAAACTATCACCACTAAATGGATAAAAATGTGCCAGGTACTGAGAAGTCCAGGGTGCTAATGGCATGTAGTGGGCATCCACTGACATCTTATTCTGGATGGTCAGGGAAGGCTTGCTTTCTATGGAAGTTGAGCTGACACTTCCAGGAGCAATCAAGATGGAGGGTAAGAACAGGAAGGTATTCTAGGTTTAGAGAACAGCAGTGTTTGGCAAGTGGGGCAAAAGTTAAGGAAAGGGAGAGAATAGTAGTGATGAAAATACTGGGAAGGTGAGTAGGGGCCAACCGCCATCATCCAGCGCTGCAGCACTGGAGGGAACAGAATTGGAAGGAAGAAAGGCCTACACTATCAGGGTTGGGGAGAGGGAATCTTAAGGGTGGTTCAGTCCAGCGGATTTTAGTATAGTCCCTCCTCCCCCAAGACTTATAATTTCATGGGGGAGGGGGGCGTATTTTGTTACATTTGGGGAAGTTGGTGAGGTTACTGCTAGAATCGTGTACAGGAGCCAGGAGCGCCAAAATTCTGCAATGCATAGAGCAGTCTTACCTATTGAAAAATTTTTCAGAATTTCAAATGTCTTGCTGGACATTCAAGTAGGTGAAAATCTACAAGACAGCATGTAATTCACCGGTCCAGTCCATCTGGTGCACCTGCTGCTTTACTACATACAGGTTCTTGACGCCCCTCCCAGGACCTGATTCTTATCTTCCCTGGACCCTTCAGGAGTAACCACCCTCGCGGGTCAGACTCAGGGGTGGGGGCTAAGGGACAAGGCCGGCGCTGCGCAGACAGGACGCCAGCCACGCGGGCCGGGCAAAAGCACCACCGAGAGGTAGAGCCGGGCACCCCCTAGACAGGCTCCGCGCGCTTGGTGACGCACTTCCGGTCGCGCCGCGGAGCGGCCTGCTGCGGAGGTAAGAGTGGGTCCCCCGGCGCCGTGGGCGGTTCCCTGGTCCAGGGCTCTGGGCGCTTTTAAGGCGCCCTCACCTCGTGGGTGGAATTGGGTCTCCCGCATCCGGCAGGGCCCTGGAGTCCGCTCCTGGGAGAGGGAGCAGGACGGGGGCCAGGGGTCCTTTTCCTCTTCGACTCCTGCTTTGGAGTTGGCCAAATATGTACCGTCCGGTGAAAGGCGCCCGTGTTTTTTGCCACAGCCTCCAGGCCCCAAGCATTAGCGCTTATCTGTCCGGGCAAGTGTGGGTACATCCAGCGGGTGGAATACTTGCGGGTTGAAGCGGCCCGAGGTGATATCACAAGTCTTGACATGTGCAAGGACTTTTGCTTATATGAGTTTCAAATTTGGACCTCATGTTCCCCGACTCCTGACATGGGGTCATGAATTAGGGCCAAGAGGGAACAGAAAAAACAACCTCTCCCAGCCACCCGGGAGCAGAAGCAGGCTTTTGGAGGGCGCTGCCTCCTAGAACCAAGTCAGTTTCCAAAGGTAACACGGCGCTGCTTCTCTTGGGCTGTGGGGTTACAATGACCTGGGCACGATTTCTACAGTAATTACGAATTTGCTCAGTTCTAGAATACAAATAAAATAGTTATAGAATTGCTAACCCATACCCCCAGTGAAAACAAATTTGCTTTCTGGAGCATAGTATTTGGATACAGCTGTTTTTGTCTTTAGCCTTATTTAGTCAAAATACTGTTTGCCAGAGTTGCTTAGCTCTTGTCTTTCCCACCCCTTCACCGTGGTTACGTTTTTCAATTGTACAATTAGGCTCATTTGCTGTTGTTTGCATTCCATTTTGGGACTTCACCTCATTCTGATTGGTGTGTGTGTGTGTGTGTGTGTGTGTGTGTGTCTTTAAGAATATATTTACATACGAATATATATAGTAGCAAAATGAGCACCTATGGACACACCACCTGATTAAGAAAGAACAGTGCCTGTACCGCTGCATCTATCAGTGTGTTTCTCACCCATCTTCCAGCCTCCCACTTCAGAGGTAACATCTATCTTAAATTTTGTTTTATCATAGCCTGTTTTAAAAAATTTATCACAGATGTCTGTATTTTTTTTATTTGCAAGCTCTATATAAATGGCATCATAGTGTCTGTCACCTGGTACTTGTATAATTATTATGTTCCTAAATCCATTCATCTTATGTGTAACTGCTGGGTAATGTTCCATTGTGAAAATGATATGAAAATTTGATGTGTCAATGGACATGTGGGTTCTTTTCAGGTTTTTTAAAAAATAAAGTAGTGCCTGTAGTGAATATTTTTGTACATATCTCCTTCATATAAGTGTCTATAGGGCATATGTTTTTAGAATGAGGCATGAATGTTGGAATTTTGTACATACCTTTGTAATGGACAGTATGTTTATCTTTCTTTGGCTTATTAATGTAGAAAAGAAATGATAGAGTTGACTTATTAGATTCAAATGGAGTTATATATTCTTCCATCATAAAATGTTTTCCTTTTTTTAAAAAATAACTTTATTTATTTATTTTAATGTGGTGCTAAGGATCAAACCCAGTGCCTCACATGTGCTAGGCAGGTGCTCTACCATTGAGCCACAACTTCAGCACTAGTTTTCCTTTTAAACACCATAGAATACATTAAAAATGGAAACTTAAGCCATTTTTTAAAATCTGTAAAGTAGAAATTAATAGATCAAGTTACTTAAAACATGCAATAAATCAAGAACTTATGAACAGAGGAAAAAGTAAGCAATACTATCAGTAGATCAGAGCCAAAACAGAGTTGTCGAGTGGCTATAAAATAGTAATTAAAATGTGAAATTTAAAAATCTTTGGAATGTGGCTAATAGTCCAAAGGAAAATTTATGGCCTTATAGACCTTACTTGCCAAATAAGAAAGGGTGAAAATAATGAATAAATCGTGGAACCTCAGAAGGTAGGGGAAAAAAGACTTTTGTAGCCTAGCTTCTTCCAAAAGCAGAATATGGGACAAAGATTTGTGTGTAGGAATTTATTTAGGAATTTATTCAGGAATATTGTCAGAGGGACAGTGCAGAACAAGCAGAGTAAACAGAAAGGAAAGCCTGTTAAAAGAAAAACATTAGGTGTAGTGGCAGACACCTGTAATCCCAATAGTTTGGAAGGTTGAGGCAGGAGGATCACAAGTTTGAGACCAGCCTTAGCAACTTAATGAGATGGTGTCTCAAAATGAAAAGTGAAAAGGGCTGGGCATGTAGTTTAATTAAAAGTACCCTTGGGTTCAGTTCCCAGTACCAAATAAATAAGTAGAGTAAAAACAAAGAAAAACTTTAGACAAATTTAGTTAAGTTTACTTATGATTTGATAATTAGACACATCCTAGAACCAGGGCATGTTCAGGAATGTTCTGGAGTCTTCATGTGGCTAGATAGCACTTGCAAACAGAAAAAGGGAAGTGCCATACAAAAATCAGAAGTTTAGTTGGTTAATACCTGGTGTTTGCCTTATTTGAATCTGGCTTGACTGAAGCTCAGTCACTGGCCAAGACTTAGCTATAGGTGGGTATGGTGGTGTATGACTGTAATCCCAGTGACTCCTAAAGCTGAGGCAGGAAGATTGCAAGTTCAAGGCCAGCTTTAACAATTTACTGAGGCTCTAAGGAACTTAGTGAGACCCTGTCACAACATAAAAAAGAGCTGGGTTGTGGCTCAGCGCCCCTGGGTTCAATTCCTAGTACTTAAAAAAAAAAAAAAAAAAAAAAAAAAGACTCAGCTATATGTTACAAAGACAAATTTGTAAGTTAAATTGGATTTTCAGTTTATGTTCTAAGTTAGGTTGCAACTTCATACATAAAAGGACTCAAGTATGTGAGTAGGGGGCTTTCTTCAGCCAAATTAGTTGAACATACCAATACAAGGATACATTGTCAAAGTTGACTCTTCACAGGCTGTCTGCAGAGGAGCCTCAGGTAATTCTTCAGGTGTTGTCTCCTCTGTACTTCAGGTCCCATAGAGGGGTCCCATAGACGCATCAGAGGACCTCAGGGGAGGAACCAGATTAAATGGTATATGTCCTTACAGAGGCATTGGTAGGTTGCACCTTCACAAAGGTGGTCAGTGCTTCCATGGAACTTCAGAAGTCCCATGACTTTGCAATCAGAATGCTGGACAGTGTGAGGAGGCAGTCTGGTACGTCACTTCCAGCCCAGCTTCCTCAGGGAATCCTGGGATATGCAGGAGGCTAACTGCCAAGACTTCTATAGAAGCATTAGGACTCTGGAGGACCCTCAGATCTCTCAGGGAGCAGCTGTTCCTTTCTCCAGTTGCCTTCCAGGAGCCTGACTCTCTAAGCCTATGTGGTGGGACTGTAGCCCAGCCATCTTTGATTCTCTTACAGTGTAATCAAGGTGATGCTTATTTAGAGAAAGAAATGAGTCAAAGATCATGATAATGTTCTGTCTTGAACTGAATTGTTGATAGATGAATCTTTGTTTTATGATTGTTTTAGACTGCATGCATTTTATACATGCTTTATGATATTTATCAGAATTGTAAAATCCTAGGGTTCCTGGAAGTGAGCATCATTGTCCTAGCTGGGAGGAGTCCTGGGCACTGAGCCAGGGAGCAGATTACTCCTTTTTGGCTGGGCAACTCCTATTCATGCTCTTGTCTGGATGCTGTCTGCCTATGCCTCAGATCTTCTCTGAAGGGCTGTGTTGCTCCTGGTAGGCGGTGACTTGCCTCACATTTTCTGTTTCTCCTCAGCTGCAGCCCTTCTCTGAGAGGCATACCAAGTGTTGGCAGCCATGCTCCTGACAGCCTGGCCCCAGGTGAGCTGTGGGTTCTTCAACTCTTCCTCTGGCAGTTTCAGGTTGACGAGAACTGAGAAGGGAGCTGGTGAGCCTTGGCATGAAAATTGCTTCTGCCTGCCAGGCTGGAACTTCTGGGAAAGGTGGTGTGGAGGTGGGGCAGCAGAGACGGAGATGGTGACCAGTGGAAGCAACAGGGAAGCCCATAAGGCAGAATGTGGTCCTTTGCACACCAAGGATCCTTGATTCTCCATACAGGAGCATCCCCAGCAGGGGTCTGTGGGTGAATGAGGCTATATAAGGTGCAAATGTAGGGTGCTCTGTGCACTGATGTGAATGGAGGAGAATTGCACAGGTTTGGGATTCTCAGTGGCAGGGGTGTCAAGGAAGAAGAGGAGCAGGACCAGATCAATGAGAAGGATGCTATGCCTCTAATAGGGGGAAAGATGATGGGGAGTGGGGTAGAGGAAGGGGAAAGACAGGTAGTCTTGTGGAACGAAGTGTCCTTGTGAAGCTTTCAGGGCTTGAGGTACAGTGATTCAGATTGAAGTTCTCTGAAAAGAGCTCTTGACCTTCTCCCTGCAAAAAAAATAAACCTGCAAACCAAATTTTTCAAACACTTTTCAGGAACTTTGTAGATTTCCAGAAGCTTATCCATGGACTTT
>JAQQSJ010002873.1:0-12240 GCA_028644305.1 Xerus rutilus
GTATAGTAAAGATGGTCGATAAAAATATATATAAAAATATATATATATATATACTGTTCATTGAAAGCGCATATAAAGATGTTTAATATGAAGAATGTAATCTGCTTATAATTTTGTGCAAAGTTAGAAAAAAAAAAAAAAAAGAAATACAGGCTTCACATCAATTAAATGAAGAAATTCATTCTTGACCTACTACGTCATCTGGCTAATAGATCAGAATTGTGTGAATATGTTTCAAGTTGTAGAGCATTACACAAATTTAAGACATTCTAATTAATATCAATTTCTCTCTATTCCATTTATCTTTTATCCACAGGAGTTAAATGACTGCAAAGAGTCCCTCCTAGGACTGACTTTCTGATTTCTTTACCTTCTGCTTTTGCACTTATCAATTCTTTCTCTCCTTGTTCACTTCATGAACAATTTCCAGAAGTCCCATCCCTTCTGAGACTGGCTTGTTTCACTCAGCATAAGGACCTCCAATTTTATCCATGTTGTCACACATGGCAGGATTTCCTTCTTTTTAAGGTTGAGTAATACTCCATTGCATGTATATAGCACCTTTTCTTTGTCTATTTATCTAGCAATGGGCATTTGAGATGGTTTCATAACTTGGCTATTGTGAATATAGCTGCAATAAATATGGGAATAGATATGTTTTTGAGATACTGATTTCAATTCATTTGGATGTCCACCCAGAAGTGGGATTGCTTGATCATATCATAGTTTATTATTAATTATTATTATTTTTATTTCCTGGAGGAATCTCCATACAGTTTTACATAACAACTTCATCATTTATATTCCCACCACATAGAAAGGCTCCAACTTCTCCTTCAACTTGACAAGACTTACCTTTTACATATATTAGCCATTATATATCACATGTAGAATGGCCATTCTAATAGGTATAAAGTGATATGTCCTCATGGCTTGATTTGCTTTTCCTTAATGAAGGCCTCATTTCTCTTTCTTTGGATGTATCTTTTCTAGAGAACTGGGGTAAATGTGCTTTTCTGGGAACTCCCCTTACCATGAGCCCCATTAACAGTGGGGTAACTAGTTGTTTTCTCAATGATAACATCTACTCTTTGCTAAATGCGGTCAGGAAGTGACACTCCACAGGCAACAGCAATGTGCAGTCCCTACCTTGAACCATTTCACAACCTGGTCTGGCCATGGGGAAAATGCAGGGGAAGGAATCCAGCCTTCCTTCTCCCTGACGCCATGCATTAGTCAATCAAACCACATTCATCCAAAGAAGAAACCTGTGCTGCAACTCATTTCATGGGATCACTCCAGCTGTTCTGGTCCACATGTTTTTAGAATCATCAAGAACAGGTGACCTACTGAGGTCTTCCTACTTCTTTCTACATCTAACTCAAATTGCTCTTTGTGAGTCCAATGAGTCAGACTTTTCTCCCTCTGTTAACAAAATGTCCCTTTTGGTCAAATTATTTTAATGCTGCCTCCATGAGAGCCATAACTTAGTGGTAATAACTTAAGAATGACATTCAGTGCCAAAGTAACAGAGTTTATTTTACATACTTGCTTGAGAAATAGTGGCTAAATACGGATAATTCCAGCATGTCTCTAACATTCTTATTTATGATGGAGATTTATAGACAAGACATGGAAAATGAGAACTGGATTTTTAAAAAATAAAATATATATCAGGAATTCTTACTTAATAAATAGTGCATGCTAAGGAATGACCAGGGTGTTGATGAGTGTCTATTAATCATCTTTCCTTAGGAATTAGTTACAAGACTAAGGAAACTGACATAAAATGGAAGGGAAATCCTGAATCAGAATCAATCTGAGTCATCAAGTAGGATTTGAGTTGTGTTCAAAAGAAAAGGGAAAAGTGAGCACACATCCATTTCCCTTGAAACTACCAAAACTCTTTAAAGATAGTGACAGCATCATACATGAGGTAGCTTCCACTCAAAAGAAGCAGAACAGTGTTCCTATGTGCTCCCACTGGGATCCAGTCTCTCAGTTCTTATTCAGTTTTGATGGGGAAGTAGTTGAATTGACTTTCTTAGTCATGACTCTGGTTGAATTGGTTGAAATACACACCTGGAATTTCTAAATTTTAGCACAGTATTAATTTCCTCTGCACTGTGAGCTCCATGCGATTAGCAGTCCTGTGTATCTCATGCACCACTGAATCACTTCCCCACAGACAAATACCTGGCAGGCTGTAACATTCAATGTGTGTTAGCTCACAAGGGTTTGATCCCATTAGGCAAGGCTTGTCTCAGGGTTTTTTCCTCCTCAGGTTCATGTTGCTTCTTGCTGGCTGTTTCCAGCATCTGCTGTTGTTTCCAGACTCGATGGCTTTCCGTCCATCAGGGCTTTTCTGAGTCTTCTCCAGAAGATGTGCCGCCCCAGGACACTGTCCTCCCACTCCAGGTAAGTGTTCCTGCTGAGTAGGCGGTACAGCTCCACCTGCTGCCGGAGCAAGGACTTCTCCAACTTCTGCAGGATGATGAAAATAATGCCAGCGTGGCTGCTCAGAAATTGCCAGGTCTGAGCAATCTCATATTCAAAGATACACCAGCGGCTCTGGATGAAGTGCTGAGACACCACCACTATTACCTTCCGGCTTTTATGGAAACCTTCCTGGATGATGTTGGCCGCAATAGCCACACCAGGAATAAAGTCTCTGTAGTGGAGGCAGAGCTGAAAGGGGGGCACCCCTTCTTCTAAATTCTTTACCAACTCATTCCTCACCCAGTCCTCATCCTGGCTTGAGTAGATCACAAAAGCATCATAGATATTTTCACCTCTGCCATACCTTTTGCAGCCAGCAAGAAGCATCAAGTGAAAATAGAACTTGTAAACCAGAAACGCTATAACGGATACCACCAGCACACTCAATGCTGACACACTAATGATGGTCTTGCTTATTTGACAGGTGTCATTCCTAAAATTCAGAGCTGGCATGCCCTGCAGAGCTGAAGGTGTTGCACACAGCAGGTTTTCAACTTCCACCAAGAGCCTCCTCTGGTCCTTTATCCACTGCAGGAAATGCTGGTGTTCACAAGTACAAGCAAATACATTCTGGGTAAGATTTATGATTAGATTACTAGGAAAATGCTGTATTTCTTGCCCTCTGGAAGATTTTATACTATTGAAACTGCAGTCCAGAACCTGGAGGGAGTAGAGTGGTGTATAAGCAAGTTCATCCAACAAAAAGAGGTTGTTGTGACTCATATTTAGGAACTTAAGTTTAGGGAGATTGTCAAATGCTTTCTCAGACACTTGTTCCAGTTGACACTCAGAAAGGTCCAGGTAGGTCAAGTTAGTCGTGTCTGTGAAGATATCTGGAAGAAGGTTGTCCTTAAAAGAATTGCCAGCCATTTTTAAGATTTGGAGACTGAGCAAGCCATGGAAGATGCCAAAGAAGGCCACCTGGATCTTGGTGTAAGAAATATCAAGGTAACGGAGTTTGCTGAGGGACAAGAATACTGAAAACTCGTTGGTCTGTTTCAAAGTGGAATAGTGAAAATCCAGAAATTCCAGTTGTTCTAAACCCATGAAGTTTACAGTCATTGTAATAACCCCATTGAAGCTCAGATCTAAGTGCTTCAGACTGGTTGTCCCAAAGTAAGAATGAGAACAGCAACTCTTGAAGCTCAAGTCATTTCTACTGAGATCCAGATGCTCAAGTCTCGGCACTTCAAGTTCTCCAAAACTGTCTAAATCTTTGTTGTCAGTGAAAGTAAATCTTTTGAGAGATGGGAGCAACACCTTAGGAAATTGTTCAAATTGACACTTCACTAGTTCTAAAGATTGCCAGTTGATGCCTCTAGACAACTCTTTCATGCTTCGCAAATCCAGGCTTATCAGAGACATTGCAGAAACACTTGCCAAACAATTCAGTAAGTCAATAACATCTCCTTCCAAATCATCTATAAATACCAACTGGAATTCCTCAATTGTCAAATTGCACAGTTCTTCCAGGACAGATTTGTCAACCATTTCCACATTCCTTTCATTTTTAAATTCTCCCAGAACCAAGCGATGAACTTCTAAACCAGCCAGACCCTGAATACAAGTTTTCATTACATCTTTACTATGAAAATTGCTTCTCAAAGTCAGTTCACGGAGCCTAATTTCTTTAAAGGCGCCAGGTTGGATGGAATCTATTGGGTTCAGAGACAGATCTAAAGAGAGATTGAGTGAGGGCTTTTTGTGTAGAGCCTGCAAGTCCGTATGGAGAATATTATGAATCATATTATTGGAAAGGTCCAAGTGCTTCAGGTTTGGCAGGTTAGAAAGATATTCAGGTAACTTCAAGGAATGAATAAGATTGTGAGCCACATTAAGCTTCTCCAAGGTTGTAAGATGTTCAATAGGGAAATTTCCTAGAGAGGCCAGTTTTGTCTCCACAGCCACCAGCGTCTTTAAACTTGATAGCCCATGAAAGGCTCCCGGGGCTAACTTCTGGATAGGATTTCCTGTCAATATCAAGGTAGAGAGGTTGTGTAAACCCTTATATGCATCCTCTTCAATAGTCTGGATTTCACACCTACACAGGGAAAAGAGACACCGTTTATGTAATATTTCTGCTAAATAAAAAGTAAAGATAGAATACCAATCTTTGTCACCCAGTGCTTCCTACAGATGTGATCAGCGTCCTATGATTGTGCAGAAACATGGGCCTGAAGCAGGGCCCATCACAATGGTACAAGCAACCGAGAAGCTCCACAGATGCAGTATTACCATATTGACTACAATCATGAACCCTTTTTATTACTCTAAATACACATGCGAAGCAGAGACAGCAAATCCATCCAAAGGAAATCATTTAAAGATCAATCATTGGGGCACAAGAAGATGGTGAGCTTGATAGAGTATGTAATAATCACCTTAGATCAGGTTTTGCCATTTCCTGCCACACTCAATAGTGATTGTACGTTTGATTGGTCGAGAGGATACAAGTAGTTTTCAGTTGTTAGCCATGATAAATGACGGGTGGATGTCAATTTCAAAACTATAAATAATCATGCTTAAGTGTCATGGTACCTTTAATGTTTCTGAAAAGTTCTGCACACATGACAGCTAGGTATTTAAAAGTTGTCATCATCACAGACAAATATTGATAACAGAGGGTAAGAGTGAGTTTTGTGGAAGGAAAGCAAAGTGTGATAGGAGAATCCACATCAAGGGACTGGCCTAGACTAGAGGAATCCAAGTAGGCTTCTCTAAGAATACATAAGCTGAAATTTGACAGATGAATAAGAGTTAGTTGGGAAAAAAAAATGGTAATGTAGACAGCAGATCCCAAAATCCCAAGGTTTGATACATGGAGGATCCACTAAAACAGAGTCTGTGGCTGCAGTGCAGAGGAGGTAAGGTAAGATGGGGTGTGGAGAAAGGAGTTTCCAGAGAAGGCAGGAGCTGTGAGCCAGCTAAAGGGTTTTGAATTTTATCCTGAGAGAGAGGGAAGCCATGCTACATAGAATCTTCATCCAGATGTCCCAGAGATAGGACTCCTGTGCAGCCAAAAACCAGCAAGCATGTGAGCAGCTCGTTAGCCATGCAGGTGCCTGCCAGTCACAGCTAATGAGCAAGCCCTCTCCTGAGTTGCATTTATAGTGTCCCCACCTCCCCTATGCCCTCAGGTGGCTCATAAGTCATAAAAATATTTTAGTCCCAACTTTTATTGTTCACTGGTAACTGGATAGAGGGTGGAAGATGTGGTCCAAAGAACGCGGAAAGAAGAGGCAACACAGTGGAATGTGGGTGCCCCTGCTGACCTCTCTTACTCCAGGAGCTTGAGAATCCTCTTTTCTCTCTGGGTTCCATCATCACATTTATAATTCAGGCATCTAAGCTTAAATATTTCTCATGTTTCTTCTATCAGTTATATGATTGCATGGTTCATAATCTTATGTGTATGGTGCTGTATGCATCAGGCAAGAGTGAAAGGTTTTCTGTGTCTCTATCTCAGTCCACATGGCTCATCGCTTTGCAGAAGCAGTATTTAGAGGGAAAGAACACTTGGATGGAAGAAATGTGAACTTGAATTTCTGGCGTGTTGAAACAAGCAATGTGAATGTAAGTAAGTCACTTAAACCCTTCAAACCTCAGTTTCCTCATTTATATAAAGAAGGAAATATGTGTATGTTTTCTTAGAAGACAACTTGAGTTACTAAATGTAAATACTGTATAAAGAGGCAAAGGACACATGTTGTCTATTCTGTCTGTCCTTCTGCCCATTCAGAATTTCCAAAGGATTGACCAGAGAGGAAGCTGGCCCCTTTCTAAGCACATGTTTAAGTCTTCTGAGGAAAAGTTCCTTGGGTGTGTATTGGAACAAAGATGAATTATAAGGGACACTATTTAATGAGAAAGCATTTCTTGTTTTCAAAAAAGAGGAGCCTTGAAGGTCTATCTCCATACAAAATTCTCACTTGGAAAATCAAAAGGTAGAATCTAATGATGTAATAATGATATTTTATACTTTAAAAATATACCATAATGTTTTAAATGTACATACAGCATGCTGATACTCATTATCACAGGTAACCCTACAGGATAAGCTTCAGCATTTGCAATTAATTGATATGAAAACTGACAGTCAGAATGAGGAAGTGACAGGCCTCAGGTCACATGGTTGTATAAGTTGGAGGAGTATGTGGCCCAGGTCTTCCTACCCCCACAAGGCTCTATTCTCTATGCCACTGTCTTTAAAATACTCCATTCCTCCTTTGTCTTGTCCTTCTAATACCTAAGTTACAGGATAAAACCACAATGAGTTCCTCTCTTTTCTATAGAAATGTCTTCTCTGAAGGGGATTTTTCATTCTGTGACCTCAGTCTTTCCCAGGAACTTAGATAATAAATTAAAAAATAAAATATTTTGTTTTTACAAAGACCATTATAGAGAATGTGGTACTTTATCAATTTCAAATTTTCAGTGAATTCCTCAATGATAAGAATACTTCCAAGAGGCAGTTTCCTGGGGAAACCAAAACAGAATAACAACTTCACTTGTCCCACAAAAATGGTATACTTGTGTGCATCAGGGAAAGAAATCTTGGTTACCGTTTCTCCATCTACAGAATGTTTTCCTCTGTCCTTGACCTCTTTCTCCTGAGTTACTTGTTTCTGCCTAATCCCCTACCCTGGATCCTGCTTTCAATATTTCTGAAACTATCTGTATCCCATTCAGTTCACAAATGTATCTTGACTCTCCACCACAGAGAAGCTCCTGTTCTGAGCAACTCCTTTTCCTACCCATATTTGCATATAATTTATTACCTGGTGTCATAGACCAATGTCCCTATCTCAGCTTCAAAATCAAAAAGTCAGAATTAGGCAACATTCACTGAATGTCTATAAAGTGCTCAGTAACTCAACAAGGACTTCAACGTATTGAATCTTTGAAGAGGATATGCTGTTTAATAACGGGCTGTATGTTAAACATCCACCAACGATTGTTTCCTAGAAGAGGGTAGGACATAAGAAAATAGGTCAAAATATAAGTGCCAATGAAAGAGTTTGAGTTAACTTTCTCTCCTGACTTAGAAAAAAAAAATACAAAGGTGGAACTAACTGTCCTCCTACATTTGTATAGGAATACATGACCAGTGAAACTTCACATCAGGCAAGCATAGGATCATAATTAGAATAAGTTATATTCCATGCATGTATATTTCAAAATACACTCTACTGTCACATATATCTACAAAGAATAAATTTAAAAAATAAGGTGAAAAACTGTTTCATACAACTGTTCATTTCCCAAATGAGGAAACAGAGACCTGGAGAATGGAGGTGGCTTGTCCAAGCTTCTACAGTAACACCTCTATTGAAAGAATGAAAAATTGACTAAAGCTGAAGCTTCACCAACCAGGTTTCCTGGTTCAAGACTGAAACCATCACCTCATGTTCAACAGTATGGAAAAGCTTATTTGTTACCTGGATAAATCCAGCACCTCCAGTTCTGGGAAATTGGAGAAGCTGTGACTGCCTATGCACTTCAGGGGGTTGAAACTCAGGTCCAGGTTCTTGACTGAGGAGGGGATGCTGTTGGGGATTTTGGAGAGATTCAGCTCCATGCATTGGTATGTAACGTTAGGCTCCACCTGCAAGATCACACATTAGATGCAGCGTCTAACTAAATGCACTCCAAATTACCCTCTCCTACAAGTACAGGAACCAAATTTCTTTCACTCATCTATCCATTCATTCATTCACACTCATTCATTTATCCACCCACTTCACACTGATGTCTTCCCCTAGGTCAGGAAGAGTTCTTCCTATGTTCTAGTATCTTCTAAAACAGTGGCAGGCAGCTTTAAGTGAGAGGCAGTGGAATCAGTGGTGAAGGGCTCTGAGGTCCAAAAGCCCTAGGTTTCATACCACTCTACCATGGGATTTGGGGCAAGGTCTTAAAAAATATTGGTGAACCTCACTTATCATATTTAACATTCGGGTATTAAAATACCTTGTATCATTCTAACTATGATCTCTTTTGTGTACAGCTGTGAGGAGACTGCCAATAAAGATGTCCAGATGAAGCCAGGCTTGGTGGTACACACCTGTAATTATGGTGGCTCAGGAGGCTGTGGCGGGAGGATTATGAGTTCAAAGCCAGCCTCAGCAAAAGCCAGGCGCTAAGCAACTCAGTGAGATCCTATCTCTAAATAAAATACAAATGAGGATGTGACTTAGTGGTGGAGTTCCCCTAAGTTTAATCCCTGGTACCCACAAGAAAAAGAAGGAGAGAGAGAGAGAGAGAGAGAGAGAGAGAGAGAGTGAGAAGGAAAGAAAAGAAAAGAAAGAAAGAAAGAAAGAAAGAAAGAAAGAAAGAAAGAAAGAAAGGAAAGAAAGAGTCCAGATGTCCTCTATCACTAGGCTTTTGACAATGGCATTGTCTCCCCCTTGGTTCTTTTTTTTTTTTTTGTACTGGGGATTGAATTCAGGGGTACTTGAGCCACATCCTCAGCCCTATTTTATGTTTTATTTAGAGACAGGGTCTCACTGAGTTGTTTAGCGCCCTTGCCATTGCTGAGGCTGGCTTTGAACTCACGATTCTCCTGTCTCAGCCTCCCAAAGTGCTGGGATTACAGACATGCACCACCATGTTCGGCTCCCCCTTGGCTCCTTGATGTTTAGCAGAGTGATGCAGAAATGAGGGAAAATGTTGTAGTGCATGGACTCCAATGGATAACCTAATAAATAAGATCGAGTGCTTTTTCCTGTTTTGGTTCCTGTGCTGGTTTCTATTCTACTTTCCCACATTCTTTTTAAGCCATATTCTCTAACCTCCCATCTAATTTCAGAATTCTCTGATTTTCTCCAACGAAATTTTCTGCTTAAGCCAGCCAGCTCTGGTGTTCTGTTTTTAAAACCAGTAGAATCTGTTCAAAGAATTAAAGGAGATAAGGTATTTAGAGAGCTTATCTCAAAGCCTACTACAATGTAATTGATCGATAAATGTTAGCATTAATTCTTATTAGCTATCATTAATCCCTTATTATAAGTTACCACTCTCCTTATGTTATATTCTTGATCTCAATCATCCCAGAAATCTTTAAAGATGAACAAACAGAAATTCAGGCAGATGAAATATGTGTACAGTGACAGTTTTTTTTTTTTTTTTTTTGGTACTGGAGATTGAACTCAGGGGCACTCGACCACTGAGCCACATCCCCAGCCCTATCTTGTGTTTTATGTAGAGACAGGGTCTCACTGAGGTGCTTAGCGCCTCGCCATTGCTGAGGCTGGCTTTGAACTCGCGATTCTCCTGTCTCAGCCTCCCTAAGTGCTGGGATTACGGGCTTGAGCCACCGCGCCCGGCTTACAGTGACAGTTTTACAAGCAGATCCTGACTGCACTCACGTCTGCTTGAATTTTACCCAGCACAAGAGCCTTACTCTCACCAGAGGACAAGGCCAGGAGTTCTCTCCTCACGCTTTTTTTATTGTGCTTCACAGTTGTCAGTGAACTGATGTCATGTTTCCTGTGCAACTGTTTCCTAAACGTCCTTCATCTTCTGTGCTAGACTGTAAGCTTTGAAGGTTTTGTTTGCTCCTTGGTCTCCAGACCTTAGAATGGTGCCTGGCAAATGGTGGGAGCTCCATAAAGATTTGCTAAATAAGAATATGGAAAATGTTGAATAACTGACTGAATGAAGGTTGGCTTAAGCCCAAAGGACAGGCATTTTCTGCTAAGTACTAAGGGCAACACAGAGACAAACAGGGCATGGCTTTAGACTTTAATGAACTCCTAGGAGCAAAATCAACATCATCTCCAGAGCCCTGAAAAAGGCTCTGAAAATGTGTGCTCTGGTTCAGAGAACGTGAGATCGACTCTGGACCCAGAAAAGTCTTTCTAGAATGGATCTTGATAAATGGGAAAGGTTTGGATACGTGAAAGTAAAAGAAGGACGTTTCACAAGAAGAGAACAGGTTGAGCAAGGAAGTGTGGAGATCAGTTTACAAGGAGGAGGAGTGGTGAGACCTAAACCATGGAGAAGCCATGGCTGGATCAGGAGGACTTGAAACTTTGTTCTGCAGCAATTCTTTCAATCATTTCACATTGAGGAGCTACTATGTACTAAAGCACTGGCAATAAATAAATAAAACCAGCGGTGATTTTACCTTCTAACCAATTCCATTCCAAAGGGAAAGACAAAGAGCAAATTCGCAAAAATATATACTGCTGTGCTCTAGAAAAAGAAAAACAGGGCAGTATAAATGGGAGTAGAAACAAAAAAGGGAATGTGGAGATCTCCATGGGGCCATCAAGAAAGACCATCCCGAGGAGGAGACACTTAGGCAGAAATCTGAATGAATGGGTGAGTCATGAAGTGACAGAGATGCGCTTCCAATATGGCAGCTACGGGCACGAGAAGTGTGGACAGTAGAAATTGAAATGTGTGGTAAATGTGAGATGTGTACTAAATTTCAAAGACATCATACTAAAGAAGGAATGTAAAATATCATTTTAATGGTTAAATCTACAATACATTTTGAAGTAATATTTTGAATATATTAGGTTAAATTAAGATATCACCAAACCAAAATTTACTCATTTTATTTTACTCCTTTCATGTGGCTACTAGGACAGTTAAAACTCCATATGTGGCTTGCGTAATATTGCCATTGGACAGTACTGATCTAAGGAAAAAGGATTCCAATGGACAGAGTGTACAAAGGTCCTGTGGTGAGAAATTGCCCTAATAGCAATGGAGAGTTATTGAAGGTTTTTGAGGAGAATAATTTATTAGATCCAAGCCTCCAGAACATTAATAATAAACAACAAAAGTGCGCAGAATGGGTTAAAGAAAAGATCACATGAAATCAGGAGACTATTCACCACCCAGGAGTCAAGGCCAAGGAGCTGAGGCCTGCCCTGAATATTGCACTGGAACATGAGAAGGAACAGTCAGGCTTTGGGGGCTGCCAGAATATGGTATATGGGGAAAAGGGAATGTCTAGGGTGGTTGGGATTTTATTCCAGGGTGACCCTGATTCTAGGCTCTATCCTCATTAACCTAACAGCAGGAGAGGCGAGGGGAGGATAATGGGTAGAACTGTGGACAGGAAACTGGAACAAGGGAGGACACTGAGATAACAAGTTAGGCTTTGTTTCATATTAAAGTACATGGCTTTCCCCCAGGTCCTCACCCTCAGGGCTCCAGCTGCTTATACTGCTCCTGGCCTCACCCTAAATCATTTTCTTGGTTTTCAGTTCTACTGTGAGCTTCTAAATCCTCAGTGTAGTATATGCAGGGAAAACAAAAAGGATGAATGGAGATCACTTGCCAACTGGTTGGGATTTCATGAAGAAAGAAATCACTGCATAAACTGACAGTTGCCATTCCCTTTCTCTCTTTATTTCTTCATCTGTCTGCCTCTCTTGTCCCTCCTCCCTTCCTTTGCTCTCTCCCTCATCCACTCTCTTATTTTTTCCATTCTCTGGAATGAACTGAATGCACAAATCTGAAACCCACTTAAGAGAGTTATTTCTCTGAAGAGGCAAAAAAAATAATAAAAATAAAAAATAAAAATAAAAGTGCCACTTTCCTCCTGAGATTGAAAGGGACAGAAGGACTGCTTGAAGCTGGTATGCAAACCAGCAGCAGAAAGACAGGAGGCTGAAGCAGCCTTAACACTCTTAATGAAGTATTACTACAATTTTCTTATCATTGTGAAGCGAGTCTCAGAGAGTTTAGTAACTTCTTCAAGGACACACAGCCAGGAGGTCACAGAAC
>JAQQSJ010002874.1:0-12239 GCA_028644305.1 Xerus rutilus
CATGAGAACCTCCCTTCTCTCCCCTTCCAGGATGCCAGCATCACATCCTGAGGGAACCTAAGCTTTCCAAGACCCATAATGTCTTCCAGCAACTTCAGCGATCCTTCCTGAGGTAAACAAAGACTATCAGTGGCTCTGAACAGACACCAAAGGGCAAATGGCAACATTCATTCTGCACAATGCATAGCCAGAAAACAGCAGAAAGAGAGCAACCAAGAAACCCTGGGCCCTGGCTTAGGGCCACCTTCTCCAGCACCCGCCTGCCTTGCCTGCCTCTCATGCCCAAGGCCATCGAAGATGGGTAACATCACAGGGGCACAGCAAACCCACTGTGTGAAGGAACCAAGCCATGAATGGATGGATCTAGGGAAAACGGCTATCTTTCTACTTTATCTCCAAGCTGGGACCAAAGTTAGGAGTGGCCTTTTGGCTGGGTTTGAGTATAGATCCTTGGAAGATGTGGGTTTATAATTTTAGACAGGATTTGAAGGAGTCCAGAGACTGTCACCACAAAATGTGACACCCTTATGTTGACTGTATTCAAGTAAGGAACTCAGAGAGCAGCAGATGCCAGAAGAGGCCTTATCAGATATCTTCTTTTCTGCTAAAAGCCCAGACTGATCCTTCCCTGAGTTTTCATCAAGTAAACTCATGTCGCAGGCAGAAGGACTGAAGTTTATCAACACACCTGGGAAGACTTCTGCACACACCATTGCCTTCTATTTTGGCTATATTTAATATTCCAAAGGTAATCATTACCATCCATTGTCTGTACTGTGGACCACTGAAGGCACCTAAAAACTATAGTTTTCTCCATTCCCTGTCCTCCTCCTCCCCCGTGGAAAGGGTTGCACACACTTCTGGACCACACTGGTGGGGGTAAGTCACACTTTATGATTGCTTCTTTGTACATCTGTGTGTCTCTCCTCTCTGTCTGTTGTCCAATCATTCTAGGGAACCTTCAGAGGGTCGAGGGAAGCCCTTCCCTCTGTCCAGAGAGCCAGATGTTAAATGACAGGCATTTACTGCCTGAGATTCTAAAGCACCATCTGTTCTCCACACGGGGATTCAGCTGGGTCTGGCCTCTCTCTGTGACCTCATTCTTGTCCCCAAGCTTCCTTCTAGTGACTCTGCCGTCATGGTTCTGCCTGACTCAGGACCTGTGTTCCTGCCCTTGCCCTTTCCTGGGACTCAGCTTCGGGGCCTCATTTGATTTTTTAGCTTGACTCTCACCTCCTCAGAGAGCCTTCCGGACCCGACTTTCTAAAGCGGCCTCCCAGCCTTCATTCAAGTCTCCCTGTTCTGTTTTCTCAATGACGCCAATGACCTGGAGGTCCCTCCTTTGCTTCTGTTTCCTTCTGGTCCCTCCCGGGTGCTCCATTCCACACAGACCCCACTGGGCTCTCCCCCAATTCAGCCCAAGGAGTGAATGGAATATCCCTGGATTAAGTTTAGGATAAACTCATACCATAAAAACCCTAATTGTGAATCCCCCCAAACAGATTCACCCTCTGTGTGTCGTTTGCACTTACGGTGTTTAGGAGAACTGTAACAATTTTTAGCTAAAAGGGACACGCAAGAGTTGGTGGAGCCCCAACTGCTTATTTTAGTGATGAGGAAAGGGATGCACAGAGGGGAAGTAAATTGGGAAGTTTCATGAACCAAGTCCGTTTGCTGAAAAGGGACAGGAGAGGGAGAGCGCCCTTCCAGGGGTCCTCTGTCCAACTCCAGCCAGTCCTCCACCACCCTCCAGCCCAGTCCCGGTCCTTCCCCCAACTGAGACAGCCCAGTGCCTGCCGCGACTAGGCCAGAAGTAGCCGCGAAACCACCCCTGCCCCGTCCTCCTGGCTCCGGACTCAGGATCCAGTTACTAGAAAACAAAGAGGCGACACACAAAGCAAGACAGCTGCAGAAAACGATCTGTTAAGAAGACCACCAGACAGAGCTCCAGGCAGATGGGGCCCAAGGATGCTGCTGGGGGAAACGGGGCGCCTGCAAATGGGGGAGCCAAGGCGCTCAGCAACCACAGCTGAGACAGGGGCAGTCTTTGCGAGCGCTAGACCCTTTGCCGAGCCGCTGGGTCCCCCTGGGCGTCACTCGGTGGTGCCCAGAGCTAACTGGGCAGGGAGGCCGGCTGAGCCTCCATTCTCAGGCGCCGGCTCCCGCACCGTCACTCTGGCCCAGCCGCTCACAACAGAGCGGGGAGCAGGCAGCGCGCAGAGCCCGGGCCCAGCAGCCCCTGCCCGCAGCGCGCCGGGCGTGGCCGCCAGCTGCCCCGCGGGTCCGCCGCCGCGCGCGGTCCACCTGCGCCCGGCCGGCCGTTTGGGCGCGCGGTTGGCGGTGCCGGGTCGCTGGGGCCCGGCCCGCAGGACGCTCGGGCCGGCGCGGCCCGCACCTACCGGACACGCTCGGCCGTCACCGCGTTGCCGGTGTGCGGCCGCAGCACCGCCAGGAACAGCAGCCGCATGCCGCCGCCGCCCGGGCCATCGACCTGTCGTGCAGGCGCCGCCGGGCCCGGGGCGGAGCTGAGTCGCTCCCGCCCGCCGCTCCCCAGGCCGAGCCCGCGCCCGCTCGCTGCGGCACCCGGAGGGGATGCGGGGCGGGGAGGGGACCGGCGAGAGCGGAGCAGAGGGGAGGGGAAGGGTCGGCGGGGACTGGGAGCGAGGGGAGGGCACGGGGGGAGGGGCGGGGTCCGCGGGGAGGGTGCGCGGGGCCCCGAGCCGGCAGCGTGGAGGAAAGGGAAGGGGTCGGTGGGGTGGGGGCTGTAGAGGAAGGAGGAGCCGGCAGGTGGCGGCCCTGGGGAAAGAAGAGGTGCACCCGGAGGGGAAGGGGAGGCAAGTCAGAGGGTCTCAGGCAGCTCAGTAGAGTCCAATCCCACAGAGATCAGGACCCCTGGTGGCCTGTGTCGCCTTCCCAGGAGATGAGCAGTGGCCACGAGTGGACTCACACAAGGCGCAGTGGCAAGTGGTTGCAGCCCTCTCTGCGGGTACAGTGGAGACCTAGGGTACAGACCAAAAGATGTGGAGAAGGGACAGACCCCACTGTCTGTCCGAGGCATTTTCCACGACCTGCCAGACTTTAGTCCCTGGAGGGGACAAGGCCTTTAGGAGGTGATGGGGCCACAGGGCCCTGCCCTAGCGGAGAGAATGAGGTCCTTTTGAGAGGTCTGGAGGGACAACCCTTTCACCCTGCCCTCTCCTGCCAGGTGAGGACAGGGTGCTCATGCCCTGTACCATCATGAAGACAGCAGCCCTCACCCTTCACTAAATCTGCTGGCCCCTTGGTCTTGGGCTTCCCTGCCACTAGAACTGTGAGGAATGAATTTATTTATAAATTACTCAGTCTATTGGATTTTGTTACAGCAGCACACATGGATGAGAGCTTAGGTTTCTGGGATTAGGACATGGACCACCCACCATTCAGCCCACCACAAAGCCCCATCTGGGAGATGTCTGCATTTTTGAGGGCCCCCAATCCCCTCTGCCTTCCCTGACTAACCCTCATCTTCTTAGACTCTCTGTGGTCCTGATCTCATCCTGCTTTACAATACCAAGCAGGAGGCCCCCTCAACTGGGTCATGACCTCCCTGAAAGCTAAGTCACTCTATGACCTCTGAGTGCCCAGGGCAACACCACGCATGGCCAGCCCACTCAGTAAAGGCTTAGCTGAATCATGGCATGTGTGAGGTTTTATGAGAAATCACTCCTGATTCTTAATGGGAGTCAATGCTAGAAGAGGGTCTCCTAGACTGAAGCTCACATTGGAGTTTTCTATGCACACCTGTTTCATCAGGTGAGAGATTCTGAAATGCCTCTTGGGGCCCATTACTTACACGCTCATTGCTTCGGTTTCTCATTTGTAAAATGAGAGAGCCTATAAACAATATCAGAGTTAATTAGTTCATTCTCATGAAATCTTTTATGATGCTCCCATCTAGGTAATAGAAAATGGTACATAGGCAAATACCTTACTATGGAGTAGGTGGAAATAACTATGGGGAGGGGGTGGTGGATGGAACAGAAAAGGTTGTCAGCACCTCTTAGGACGCTTCCCCAGGTGCTTTCAATGTAAGGGTCTTAAAATACATGTAAAGCAAAATCTGTTTTCTCTCTGATCATAGTATTTACGTGTCTATTTTTCTAGTTCCTAGCCCCAGGGAAAATGAAATTTTATTATCTACCCTCTATAAAAATGATAGTGTTTTCAAGGGAGAGCACTGTGGGTCTACTGGCTTTCGAAATAGCTCTGTGATAGAAATCAACACTTGACATCTTCCCCTTACAGTAATGACATGCGAGGTGCTCCATGTTCATTCCTATAGAGGGTTTCGTCTGTGCGCCATTGTCCCCTGGTAGGACTGAAAATTAAGATGAGACACACGTAGAGGGAAAATGAGGGAGAAGGAAAGGAGATGGAGACAGACCCTTGTTAACATAAGAAGACACTGGGACTGCAGTGTGTGCACCCTGGTTAGTTTCCTTTTCCTTACTTCCACTGACAGAACTCCAAAATGAACAAATGCAAAAAAAAAAAAAAAAAGGAAAAAAGCTGTTGGTCTGAAAGCAGCTAGTTCCCGCTGGTTTTGCTTAGTGAACATGAAGTTAACAAGAAATAAGCAGTTCTTCCATGAACACTGACAGGAAGACAGGGCTTTCATTCCCATACTTTGCTAATGTCTGAGCAGAGCAGACCCTAGATTTTTCAGCACAGAGGTACTCCTCCCAAAGATTCCCCTCCCTGTCAGCTGCTGCAGCTAGCCTGGCCACGTGTGGCATGGCTGCAAGGATTCCTGTGCCAATCACATAAGACCTGTCTCTACAGATGAGGACCTGGATCCTGCACTTGCCCCAGGTTTACTGTAGGGAAGACAGAGGTTCATCTGATGTGAGCCCAGTCACAACCTGTGGCTGGTGGAGGGCCTTCTTCAACCTTTTGACATTTTAGATTATTTTTATTAAGTAAGCCAAACATATTTAACAGATTTCAGCAGAAAAGAATGGTAAAAATCACACAAAATCCCACTGCCCTGAGATACAGTATTTTTCAAGTTTTCCAGGATGTATATATATAGTCACAATGACATTCTGATCACCGGGTAGTGACCACCTGCCTAATGTTGCTCTAAGCTCCACCCCGAGCTCCCCAGTGAACACCCCCAGTCCTCAGCTGTAGATTCTGCTGCTCTCACCAGTTTACATGTGAACTTCAGAATCTGGCACACCTGAGTTCTCCCCAAGGTAGTGGACTCATTATGTTTCTTTGACTCTGCTACATGGATACGGGGGTTGTTTGTTTATTTGTTTACTTTTGTTCAGTTGTTTTGGTCATTGTTGTTACAAAAAATAGGAACACTTTATACTTTTTCTGGTAATATGCTTTGTGTTACTTCCTAATAGTGGCAGGCAAGTTCCAACATGGCCCAAGAGTTGCCATCTCCTGGTGTGCACACAACTTTTCCAAGTTATTTAGGCAAGTGCCAATTTCAGGGGTTGCTGGGAAGAGGCAGCAGAAGTGAAGAGAATTTGAAGATATGATTTGATTCCCAAGTTAGTTGACCTTAAAATAGGAAAATACTGCAGGCTGAGTCTCACCTAATAAGTGTCCTTTCAAAGAGACAGCATTTTCCTAATGCAGAATGACTCAAGTGTGAGAGGGAGTCTCTGTTGCCAACTCTGAGCGGGATGGGGCTGTGTGGTGAGGACTGCTGGTGAGCTCCAATCGCTGGGAGCAGGCCCCCAGCTGATGGCAGCAGGGAAATGGGCAGTCCAGCCAGACCTCAAGGGACTACACGCTGCCACAACCACAGAGCTAGGGAGAGAGCCCTGAACTCCAGAAGTGTCTGCCTGGCCATCAATTGGACTTCAGCTTTGTGAGCCTGGGGGCAGAGGAGATGGCTGTGACAGCACCCAGACTTCTGACCTGCAGATCTCTGAACAACTAATATATGGATGCTGTTTTAAGCACTGAAGTGATAGTAATTTGTTACACAGCAATAAAAAACTAACACGGCAGTGTAAATGAACACATTTCTACTTCACCGTTCTACATCTACAATATGATTTGAGTAATTACATAGTATCCCAGTGTATGTCTGCACTATAATTTACCAACACCTTCTTATTGCACAACTTTGCTATTTCAAAACTTTTTGCTATTTTCAGCAACATTGTAATGAATATTTTACAGCTAAGTCTCTGCATACATTCTTCAATTCCTGATGTGGAATTGCACATTTAAAATGTGGGCAAATATGGTTTTGGTACAAATGACAGATTGCACTCCAGAAAAGTTGTACCACTCTTTCCATTGGCCATTTATGAGCTCCCCTATTTTCCAAAACATGGCCAACACTGATTATTTTCAAGTCATCCACAAAAGATGTCTCCTCTTTTCACATGTTTAAATTACTGGTGTATTTTGATTTGGTTCCACAAAGAGCATCTGTATACTTATCTGTTCTGCGTGTGCATGTGTGTGTATGCACTGATTATATTGGCTGGACTTTTTCAATTATAAATCACAGAAAGTCACATTTGCTTAATTAAAGAATTTATTCAATTGGAATATCTTACAATTGGAATATCTTTTAGCCATGACCAGAACCGAGGCTCACATGTTGTCTTTTTGAAACAAAAGTCTTGCTCTCATCTCTACCAGATTCTTTTGGGTTGCTTAATCCTTGGGTTTTACAAGATGGTCCCAGGCAATGCCTTTAAAATCTTTAGTCTTAGCAGAAAGCAGAATCTCATCCTTCTCATTATAGAGTAAGTCCTGCTTAGCTTGACCAGCCTGCATCATGTTCCCATCTGTGAACCAATCCTTACAGTTCAACAGATGGCTTGGTGCTGATGGATAGGCTCAGGTCACATGCACTCTTCTGGACATGGGGGTCTAGCCAGCCCTACTTTCACCACAGGCAGCCTTGATGAACCAAGGAAGCCAAGGTGTGGTTCCCAGAGGGGGGCAATGCTGATAGGACCCCACGGCAGCTTTCCTTTGAAGGACCACGCCCATTTTATTTATTGGATGCTTATGAGATTCTTAAGAACTCTTTGAAATCAGGACATTAACTTTGTCCTGTACACTTCAAGTATTTTTTCAGTTTATTTGCTGTTAACTGCATTGATTTTTTTTTATACACGCAAATTTTAGTCTTTGTGTAGTCAAATCTGTTAACTTTTCCTTTATGGCTTCTGACTTTAGTGTTAGGTTTAAAAAAGCATTCTCCTCCCGAAGATTTTATATTTGCCAACTTTTTCTCCTAATGTGTTTATATTCTTGGTTTCTTCCTTTTAGTACTTAATCCATTTGGAATTTATGTTGGAACAAAATGTGAAGCCCATTTTTCCCACATGGTCAGTCACTTTTTCCAGCAGAATTTATAGAACAATTCATTCTTTCCCCAGAGATCTGAAACCCCTTTATCGTCATGGGCTGAGTTATTTCAAGCTCCTGCTCCAGTCCTGTCCATTGTATCCATCACCATTGATGGCTCCTGGAGGCCAAACCCAAGGAATGCGTGCATTTGCAGCTACCAATGATGTATTTTATGGTTACGATATAGACTAAGATGGCTTAAGAAATGTAACAGTGGTGGTTGAACAGGGTGGGCAGGTGTGGTGCACACCTGTCAGCGGCTTGCCTCCTTGCTATGGAAGCAGAAGTTCATTTTTTTCACTTGCTCTCTTGCTCTCCCTTCTAGCACCGCCCCCTCCTCGTGGCCAATGCCTGACATTTACAGATGTTTTGTGGGTTTTTAAAACACAGGAGAAAAAGTACCCAAGAAGTAGAGGTTTCTACTCACAGGGTCAAAATTAGTGCACATATACACACACAAAGTCAAATCAGAATCCATGTCCCTGACCATCCAGTCTCATATCCTCTGTAAAAACAACCCCATGTCATCCCGAGAGCTGAATTAATACACACAGCTTCACGTGGCTTTGACTTGGGCCTAAGAACGTAAGACGGGATTCCATTCTACTGCTTGGCTGCTTACTTAGTTCACTTCTGGCATTTTGCTGCTTCTACATGGCCCATGACTTTGTGCCTTGTCCTGATGGCGGAAGATGAGCTGGATCTGTCTGCACTGCTCCCCAAGGAACTGGAAAGTCCAGGCAGGCAGGAGTGCAGGTCTGCGGTTGAGTGCTCATGAAGCAACCTCCCGAGTAGGAGTTCAATGGGTGATAGATGGGTGGTGCAGGATCCACTGTGGCTGCTTAGGAACCACGGCTTTGAGGAAGTCGAAACTGTGAATCAGGAGATGCAACTGTCTGGCAGCCAGGGGTGTGCAATCCATAGAAATGTGAAGCAAGAAGCTCAGTGTGAAGAAAAGTCAGTTAAGCAAACCCTAATGGGTTTCTGAAATCATTGTAGCAAACAGCATCTCCTCTGAGCTCTGCAAAGGACAAGGATTAGGAACAAGACAGTGCTGGGAGAATGAAAGGCTCTGCAGTCTAGAGCCAGCAGTGCATTTCCCATGCTGGCATGTCCCATAGGTCCTAGGGGCAGGCAGCTACCTGCAATAGCATGTTATTTTGACACAATGCTGCTTGCTGTTTGTTTAGGGCACTTATTTCATTATTTTAGTTGCAAAGCACTCACATAATCACTCTTCTGTATTCTGCAAGTATATTACAAATACACCTAACAAAGGTGTAAGTCATCTTGCATAACATCTTTAGCTATGCCACCCCTGGGGCTGAGTACAGAAGCTACACACTCAGTGATTACAGGGCAGACAGAAAACTCCAGGTATGAATTGGGCCAGGCATGAGAAAAAATCAGATTGCCCTCTCTTGTTCTTATTTTTTCCATTTTTTTTTTTTTTGTACCGGGGATTGAACTCAGGGGCGTTCAACCACTGAGCCACATCCCCAGCCCTATTTTGTGATTTATGTAGAGACAGGGTCTCACTGAGTTGCTTAGCATCTCACAATTGCTGAGGCTGGCTTTGAACTCGTGATCATCCTGTCTCAGCCTCCCAAAGTGCTGGGATTATAAGCGTGTGCCTCCACACCTGGCTTTTTTTCCAGTTTTTGATAGAATCCTGGTAGGTAGCGTTTGGCTACAAAGAAGAAAAAACCTCAAACACAGTGGCTGAAACAATGTACATTTATTATCTCTTATTATCCAGTGGTTCTCAGATTCTTCACAATGCTGTCCACTGAGTTGGTTTCATCCTAACCGGCTCATCTCACAGATGTCCAACACCCGCAAAGAGCTACTGGGTCACAGGTATCCTAGTTCACGTCCACCCTGGAAGCAGCATCCCTTGCAATACTGGAGCAGCAGTTCTTGCTACAGTCCAACCGGGCAACTCACGTCATGTGTCCAAAGACAGGCCACAACACAGGCGAGGAAGTTCCTTGTCCTGAGTGGTCAGAGCCTGGGTTCTGAACCAGTCATGGTGAAGGGACAGGGCTGAGCACGCTGCTGACCGGTCAGACCAGGGGCAAAGGTGAGTCTCTTCTGAGTTGCAGGACTAGCTGGTGTGCAGGGGTGGTGAGGAGGGCAGAATAAATACCTGAATGGAATCTGGATTCTGTCTGGAGGAAGAAAGTGGGCGTGGATATTGGGTGAGTAATCAGTTACACCCATTATGCAACAGCTGCTGTGTTGGCCACTGTGGCCACCTCTAGTCACATGTACCTGCAGACACTGAAGCGTGGCCAGAGTGATCGAGAAAGAGAACTTTTCATTTTATTTAATTTCAACTAATTTAAGTTGAAATTAGGCCATGTGTGGTTAGTGGCTACTGCACTGGGCTGTGCCAATATGGAAAGTGATTCCTCACAGTGGCGACCTGGTGTCAATGGACTGTGGTCAAAGAAGGCAGGTGCATTCCTTGGTCTGCTGCAGTGTAACACAGGCTCCCAGACCTTGGTTGTTCACAGTTCTGCAGTCTGGGTTGAGGCTTCCTGGGGACTTTTTCTGTTGACCTTGCTGGTGGCTATTCATATGGCTGCACTCACCTGGCAGCTGGAATACTGGGGACAAAGACCTCCTTCCACCTTGCTGTGGATCTCCCTCAACAGGAGGCCTCTCCAGCAAGCCAGCTGACTTCTAGCAGGTGGCTAGGGCACAAGGCACAAGAGTGAAGCCTGTCAGAGCTCCTTCAGGCTGGGCTCCCATCTGGTCCGGGACCCTTCTGTGGCATTCTCTTGGTCAGAGCAGGTCACAGGTCCAGCCATGTGGCAATGTGACCTGGGGGGCCATATGCAGACTTGAATGCCATGATATAGAGTTCCTAGGGGTGGGAACACCAGAGTAACAGGTAACCACAAGTTCCCGTGTTGTCACAACTCCCATTTTTCCCATAAGGACAGCAGGAAATCCAAATTTGCATGTGAAACCCCTCCATTAACTTTTAGTTCACTTTCTTTTGGTAACAGCTTCATTTAGACAAGAGTCACATACCATACAATTTGTCCACTTAAAGGATACAACTCAATAGCTTTTAGTCTCGTCAGAGTTGTGCCACCATCACCACGATCAATCTTAGAACATTTTTATCACCCTAAAAAAAAACTCCATGCTCTTTATCAATCATTCCCCAATCTTAGCCCCTGCCAATGTGGGAACCAGAACACTAATCTGCACTTTGTCTCTATACATTTGCCTGCTCCACACATTGCATATAAATGGGACTTTTTTTGGCAGGGCGTGGGGGTGGGGGTACAGGGGATGAATTCAGGGGCACTTGACCACTGAGCCACATCCCCAGCCCTATTTTGTGTTTTATGTAGACACAGGGTCTCACTGAGTTGCTTAGCACCTCGCCGTTGCTGAGGCTGGCTTTGAACTCGCGATCCTCCTGTTTCAGCCTCCCAAAGTGCTGGGATTACAGGTGTGTCACAACGCACCCAGCATAAATGGGACCTTGAAGCTGGGCGCTGTGGTGGCTGGGGAAGCTGAAGCAGGAGGATTGCGAGTTCAAAGTCAGCCTCAGCAATTTAGCAAGGCCCTAAGCAACTTAGTGATACCCTGTCTCTAAATAAAATGTCCATATAAAAAAGGGCTAGGGATGTGGCTCAGCAGGTTAATTCCCCAGTACCAAAAATAGATAGATAGATAGATAGATAGATAGATGATAGATAGATAGATAGATAGATAAACAGGATTTTGCAGTATGTGTTTTCTGCTCATTTCCCTCCCTAAACATTGCAACCAAATCAAAACATTTTTGCATGTTGGATTTGTTTTGCAATCTTAAGGTACCAAATACAGGACCTTGGGACACTGCTCACAATGCCTCAGTATACACTGAACCTGGAGATTGCTTCCCTGCCATTTTTTTTACTTAGCATTATATATCTTGAATGAGATCACCCAACCAGGTTATCTGCTACCATCCAAAATACACATGTTTAACTAGGCAAAGATTAAATCAAACTACTTCACTTTTATTCCATGTTTAATGTCAACTCCATTCTAGACTTTGCTTCAGCATGTAAGGACCCTCATACTTAGAACAAATTCTCAAAGGTTCTGTCCATCTACTAGTTGGAACTTGGAAAGAAGTACTGGGACTAAGAGTCAGTTATAAACAAGCCTTTTCTTATTATTTATTTCCAGAGTTCCTTTCCCAACTAAATATGTGACTGGACAGAAATCTTGAGGGTTTTGCTTTTTCCATTAGTGGGCTTGGGTACTAACGTGAACATAACATTAATCTTTTGCAAGTCAACAAATGCTCATTCGTTCAGCTAACTCCAAATATATTTATTATTGGCAGGTGCTATAGACTCCAGGAATATGATAGTGAACAAAAATACCAAGGAACCCAATGCACCCAGCTTCAAAAACAGACCTAAGTGGGTTCATAAAATAAATACTTATCAATTACAATGGGTGCTGTGGAAAAAACTAAAGTACAGGGAGCACAAACATAAAAAATGGGAGAGTTGTTGTAGTCTGGGCAGTTAGGAAAGTGACATTTGAGCTGAGTGCCGAAAAACAGTATTATTAACAGGTGGTGTAATGCCCAGACTCGAGACCACCAGAGACCACCAGGAGTCCGATTCCGATGTAATCACAAAAGGGTCTTTAATCCAAACTCGAGTAGGGTCCGCCAACCCACACCGACGCAGCAGGTTAGGAAGCACGGCCCCGAGTCTGGGGAAGCAGGGATTTTTATAGGTTACAATCGCAAGCAGGGGAGTACATGCCTTGGCGTTACATGATTGGGTAAGGGAAAACGCGCGCAGGGGAAACAGCAGTAGGATTGGATGGGGATG
>JAQQSJ010002875.1:0-12238 GCA_028644305.1 Xerus rutilus
CTTTTCTAGAGCCTCTGAAAAGAGTTCAGCCCTGCCAATACTTCAATTTCAGTCCAGTGAGACCCTTTTGGACTTCTGATTTCCAGAACTGTAAGGTAATAAATTTGTATTTTTTAAAAATATTTATTTTTTAGTTACAGGTGGACAGAATATCTTTATTTTATTTTTATGTGGTGCTGAGGATCGAACCCAGTGCCTCTCGCGTGCTAGGCGAGCACGCTACCACTGCGCCATAACCCCAGCCCAAATTTGTATTGTTTTTAGCTAGTCAGTTTGTGCTAATTGGTTCCAGGAGCAACAGAAACTGATGCACACATAGTTTAAACAACTGTCCTAAGAAAGGCTTATCTCCTTCTGCAGCAGTCTCTGGCTCTATCCCTTTGTATTCTTCAGTTCCACTCACAAGGGAGACCTTGGCTATTTCTTGATTTATGAATTTAAGACACTATCTATTGAATTTCCTTTTGTAATGGACAAGAACTTAGCTCTTTACATTACTCCTCCCCAGTTTCAACCTCAAACTCTCCCAATTCATTATCATACTTTTTATTAATTGATATTAATTTTTTATGTAATACCTTTATTTTATTCATTTATTTATATGTAGTGCTGAGAATCGAACCCAGTACCTCATGCATGATAGGCAAGCACTCTACCACTGAGCTACCACCCTAGCCCAATTGACATCAATTTTTATGCAACATAAAACCTCATAAATATTATGTGTGGGGCTGGGGTTGTGGCTCAGTGGTGGAGTGTTCGCCTAGCACATGTGAGGCCCCAGGTTCGATCCTCAGCACCACATAAAATCAATGGAGGTATTGTGTCCATGTACAACAAAAAATATATTTAAAAAAATAAAATAAATAAATATTATGTGTGTGCTTTTCGCTGAGTAGATTTTTTTTCTTTGTCATGACTTACTTTTATTCCTAATATCCTGATGTTAATAACTGCCTTGATTTTTTTTTTCTGGGGGTTGAACTCAGCTCTACCACTGAGCTACATCCCCAGCCCTTTTGGATTTTTTATTTTCAGATAGTCTTACTAAATTGCCTGGGCTGGCCTTGAACTTGCCATCCTCCTCTACCTCAGCTTCCAAAGTTGCTGAGATTATAGGCATGCACCACCATACCCAGCTCAAATTTTCTTATTTGCTTCATTTATCCTCTGAATTATTTCCTATTACTGCCATAACAAGGACAGAAATTCAAAATGGGGCTTTCTGTGTGTTGTGGGGGTTATGTGTGGTACTAGGCAAGCACTCTACCAGTGAGCTAACTCCCAGCCCGAAAGTGGGTCTTATCGGGCTAAAATCAAGGTGTTGGAAGGGCTGTATTCCTTCTGGAATCTCTAGAGGATAATTCATTTTCTGGACTTTTCCAGCTTTGAGAGGCTGCCCACATTTCTTGGCTAATGTCCACCTTCCATTTTCTTTCTTTTGTTTTGGTACCGAGGATTGAACTTGGGGGTACTCGACCACTGAGCCACATCCCCAGCCCTATTTTTTGTGTTTTTTTTTTTTAATATTTTTAAAAAAATTTTTTTAGTTGTAGATGGACACAATGTCTTTATTTTATTGCTTTGTATGTGGTGCTGAGGATCGAACTCAGGGCCTCATGCATGCGAGGCAAGTGCTCTACCACTGAGCTACAATCCCAGCCCTTAAAAATATTATTTTAGTTGTAGATGGACACAATGTCTTTATTTTATTGCTCTGTATGTGGTGCTGAGGATCAAACCCAGGGCCTCACGCATGCGAGGCAAGCGCTCTACCACTGAGCTACAATCCCAGCCCTTTAAAAGTATTATTTTAGTTGTAGATGGACATAGTACCTTTATTTATTTATTTATTTTTATGTGATGCTGAGGATCAAACCCAGTGCCTCGCATGTGCGAGGCAAGTGTTCTGCCACTGAGCCACATCCCCAGTTTTGTGTTTTATGTAGAGACAGGGTCTCACTGAGTTGCTTAGCACCTTGCCATTCCTGAGGCTGGCTTTGAACCTGCGATTCTCCTGTCTCAGCTTCCCAAAGTGCTGGGATTACAGGCATGTGACACCATGCCCGACCCACCTTCCATTTTCAAAGCCAGTAATAGCCCAGTAGGTCTTTCTCATGCTATGTCACCTCCCCAAAACTCTCTCTTCTTCTCTGTTCCATATTTAAGGACCATTGTGATTATTTTGAACTTAGTTGGATAACCCAGGATAATCTCTCTATTCCAAGGTCAACTGACTGGCAAATTTATTTCCATCTGCAACCTTAATCCCCATTTTTCATATAAACCAATGAATACATAAATAAGAGAAAGGGGATCTGCAAACTTCTATCATGCCTGGCAGACATTTGTTGTGAGGTACCTGTCATGCCCTCTTAGATTCCAAAGTCTCATGATCTAGTTAACTTTAACCACTTCAAAGTAGTTCCTTGTAGATGTACTGATGCCATTAGAGTAATAAGTAACTTGAAGAATTCCTTGTTCCTGTTTACTGCAATTATTACCTGTAATATATAACATAATCAACCAATGACCAAATCAACATCCTGTGCTATTCTTGTCAACTGGTACAAACTGTAACAAGTTGGTTTGCTATAATCTCCTTTTTGTTCTTTTGTTTATTAATCTATAAAACCAGACTTCTAGGACACCATTTTGGGAGCACTTAGCAACTAGAATATATGTTTTTTATCTGGTGACCAACCTTGTTTTGGATCAAATAAACTTTTTGCTCATATATTTGGTATGTTCCAATTTGCCTTTCAGGTTGATACTAATATATTCAAAAGTTCCATGAATTAGACTGCAGTCATCTTTGAGGGGGACATTATCCTGCCTACCACTTACTCCATCGAATCTGCCAAAGCTAACTGGGCATAGTGTTGCATGCCTGTAATCCCAGAGGCTTGGGAAGCTGAGGCAGGAGAATCTTGAGTTCAAAGCCAGCCTCAGCAAAAGCAAGTCACTAAGCAACTCAGTGAGACACTACCTTTAAATAAAATTAAAAAAGGGGCTGGGGATGTGGCTGAGTGGTCAAGTGCCCTTGAGTTTAATGGCTCCCAGTACCAAAAAAAAAATCTGCCAAAGCTTATTTTTTTTTTTGGTACTGGAGATTGAACTCAGGGGCACTCGACCACTGAGCCACATCCCCAGCCCTATTTTGTGTTTTATGTAGAGACAGGGTCTCACTGAGCTGCTTAGCACCTCGCCGTTGCTGAGGCGGGCTTTGAACTCACAATTCCTGTCTCAGCCTCCCAAAGTGCTGGGGGTAATCCCAGGCTTGAGCCACTGCACCTGGCTCTGCCAAAGCTTATTAATAACATGCTCCAAACAGCCAATTAAAGCAGACCTCCCTCCTACTGCTGTACATTCTGTTCAAACCAAACTAATTGCCCTCTGGGCCTGCTATACATTGTCATCTGGGTATTTTTTCTTTTATGAATCTATGTGATCTCTCATTTCCTTGGTCTCGTATCCTCTCCTTTCTTAGCATACTCCTTTCTTTTGCTGGAGCACATACTCTGACATTTTATATAAAGGGTACATGAGAGCTTATATATTTGGAGTCCTTTTATGTCTTAAGAGATCATCATTTCACCTTTCTATTTGATTGAGGGTTTGGTTAAGTATAGCATTCTAGACTAAAGGTCATTTATTTTTAGAATTTTGAAGGTTTTGCTTCATTGACCTCTAACATTAAGGGGTATAATTGAGAAGGATGATACCATTCTGATTGCAAATTCTTTGCTAAGCAACTTTTTTTCTCTCTGGAAGTTTTTAGGATTTATCACTGGTATTCTGAATTTCATGATAATATGCTTTGGTGTGAGTCTCTTTTCATTCATTGTCCTGGGCTCTTGGTGGACTCTTTCCATATAGAGACATTTGTCTTTCAATTTAGGGACAATTTAGTAACACAATTTTCTTGTGTTTCTTATTTGATAAATTCAGTCCTTCCATTTCTTTGTTTACTTTTGGGGATCTGCCTATAATTTGGACATAAGATCTTCTGGAACAATCCTCTATATTTCCTATTCCTTTCTGTTCTATTTTCCATCTTGTTATCTTTTTTTATTCTACTTCCTAGAAATTTCCTTGTTTTTATATGACAATACTTTATTTAATTTTTAAAATTTTAGCTATATTTCAAAGATCTCTCTTTTGTCCTTTGTAACAACTTCATCTCCTCTTTTCCCTCTTCCCTTTCCATTATCTGTCTCTTCGTGTGTGTGTCTCACTTTCTCCATCTCTCATTTTCATTTATGTCTTGCCTTAATGCAAGGGTGCAATTTCTTCTCTTAACACTCTGAGAATCTTTCAGTGTTTTGCTTGTTGCTGTTGAAGTCTTCTTTTATTCCTGATACACTTTTTTTCTTAGTACTTTTTTCTGTTTTTTTTTTCTTTTTCTTCTACATTAAAAGTATTTCTTAATTATCTAGTGACCTTTGTTGATAGAAAATATTGAGGCATCTAAAAGCCTTTGCCTTTCCTGCCTGGGCAGGGGCTCTGGTAAGTGGTGATGGAGCCATGTGTAAGTCAGGGCCTGGCAGAAAATAAATGTCACACATCAACTGGGCCATTGAGGAGGGTTTAATAAGGGACAATTTATGACAATGTGAACAGAGTTTAGGGGAAACAACAAAGAATAGATCAATATCCCATGAGGGGCAATAACAGAAAGCTGTTAGTACCTGAGGGCTGAAGGACAACTGTTTGGAAATCTGTAAATGTCTACATGTGGAAGGGGGAAGCTGACAGAACTCATGGTCTTCAGTAGAAGGATGCATCCAATCTATGACTCAGCAAGAAAGGAAGACAGGGAACAAATATCCTGAGTTCTTTCCCAACCATCCATAGTAGGTGCTTTTCTCCCAATGAACTTGATGTGAAGCTGTTTGTATTTCCTGTACCCATAGCAGGTTAGATGGAGACCAAGTATGGGAATAGAAGCTTCCAGCACAGTATCTGTGAAAGTTTGGTCAAGAAAATAAAGGCCACTCTAGGAGTTTTCAGTATAAAAAGTTGAACATAGAATTCAGGGTTTATATGGGAGTTGGAAGAATTGAGCCAGCAGTAAGGGTAGAGGTCAGGAACACTGCCAAAGAGGTCAGAGGATTTGACTCTGAAGACCTTGGTCTGAAGCTCCAGTGCTGGTATAGAAGTTGCAGCAACCCTCAAGACTCTCCAAGAAGCTTGCATCAATTATCCCAGTTTATAGATGCAATGGGCTGTTCTAAAGCCTAATGAGAAACCAATGCCAATCTCATCTGTCCACATGTCTGGATTTCATTGTCTCTAAAGAACCAGTGTTTTGTTGGAATTTCTTCCAATGTCCACATCTGAGGATTTTTCCTTCAGATCACTGGTTTTTCTGGAGAAAGTGCCTCTCATCCTGTGTTTGTGGAAAGGAGGATGTACCAGCCTTAGTCACTAGGGTACTGGGAAGTGGGTTCTCCTGTGTTTATTGTCTGCAGAGAAAAAGGCTCCTTTCTCCAACCGGGTGGAGTGTTGTCCAGAGAGGACCTGAAGGTCCAGCCATTCAGTGTGCAGATGGTGATACTAATACCACTGGTTACTGGTGACAAGTTCTGCTTCTTCACATGTTGAAGTTTGAACATTAGAGAAGCATGCTGAGGCAAGCATATAAAGCAGGGTTTATTTAAAAAGGGATAACATAGACTACTCCTAGGAGGGAGAAGGGGGCCAGAGATGGTATCCTGGTATCCCCAGAAGGGAGGGGTGTTTTGCATTTTTATATGTCCTAGGCTTCCTTTTTTTTTTTTTTTGGCACCAGAGATTGAACTCAGGGGTATTCGACCACTGAGCCACATCCCCAGCCCTACTTTGTGTTTTATGTAGAGACAGGGTCTCACTGAGGTGCTTAGCGCCTCGCCGTTGCTGAGGCTGGCTTTGAACTCGCGATTCTCCTGTCTCAGCCTCCCTAAGTGCTGGGATTACAGGCTTGTGCCACCATGCCCGGCTCTTAGGCTTCCTTTGTTCTCCTGCTCTCTTCCTCTTATCTCTCTCCTTCCTGAACACATGACTAGGCCCAGAAGTTGCTCAGTGGGATGGCCAAAAGGTGAAAAGCAGGTGGACAAAGTAGAGTGATCTGGGCAGGAAGGGGACATAATTAACAACTCCCTGTAGGGAGGGATAATTCCTGGGACAGGTTACTTTAGCAACAGGTTGGAGCAGGGGCAGGTTATCCTGACAAGGGTGAAGGAAGGGCTCTGAAGGCATTAGCGTTCCAGTACCTCTCCAACTTCCCAGACCCAAATTGGCCTCCTTGATCTGACCCGACTGATTTACCTATCTACACTGACTGCCTAATTCTGGCTTCAATACCATCTACTTCATCTCAGCCTTGAGCCTCACCTGGAGTTTGCTTAGTCAAGGGCCTGCTTCCTAGGTCTGCTGCAAATCCTAATTTGGTGGCTTCCTGCTAAAATGTTGTTTAAACCCTATTATTGCCTTGAAATGCCCAATCTTTTGATGTTTCCTTTTCTGTTCTCCTTGTCCTTGTTGGAAGTTTCTTTTTTTGTACTCCTTTAGTATCATTTTTAACAGAATTTGAGAGGGAGAAACGATAAACGTAAGTAGTGTGCTGGGATTGATCTGAAGTGTGTTCATTAGGATTTTGCTATAAATTGTTAAATTAGATGCTCACTTTAAAGTCCCATGATCATTTTTTTTGTACTGAGGATTGAACCCGGGGCACTTAACCACTGAGCCACATTCCCAGACCATTTTTTATTTTATTTAGACACAGGGTCTCACTGAGTTGCTTATGGCCTCACTAGGTTGCTGAGGCTGGCTTTGAACTCACAATCCTCCTGCCTCAGCCTCCTGAGCTGCTGAAATTCCAGGCTTCAGCCACCATGCCTATGATCATTTTTAATATTTTTTCAACTGTAGTCATTACTTACTCTAACATATTTAAATAAGGAAGTACATAAAATAGAAAAGGTATAACAACCTTTAAAAGCAATCTTTTCCATTATTAAGATTATGCTCATTAAAGAAAATCTAGAATAGTGCAAGACACTATCCTAAGTACTTTATAAGTGTTAACCCATTACAGCCTCATGACAACCCTATGAGGGAGGCACTATTCTCCCCATTTTACAGATGAAGAACTTGAGGCACAGAGGTTAAGAAACCTTCCAAGGTTACATGCCAGCTAGTACCAATCCTGAATTGATTGCATTCAGGCCAGGAGCTGTACTCCCATGCCATGCTGGCTCAGAAAATAGAGAGATAAAGCATGTCTATAGCTATGTGGCTCCAAGATAACCTTTTTTGTTGTTTTTCTTTGGTACCAGGGATTGAACTCAGAGGTACTCAACCACTGAGCCACATCCCCAGCCTATTTTGTGTTTTATTTAGAGACAGGGTCTCACTGAGTTGCTTAGCGCCTTGCCATTGCTGAGGCTGGCTTTGAACTCATGACCCTCCTGCCTCAGCCTCTGAAAGTACTGGGATTATAGGCGTGCACCACTGCACCCAGTTCAAGATAATCATTTTTTTAAATATATTTTTTAGTTGTAAATAGACATGATACCTTTGTTTTATTTATTTATTTTTATGTGGTGCTGAGGATCAAACTCAGTGCCTCATATGCGCTAGGCAAGGGCTCTGCCACTGAGCCACAATCCCAGCCCCTTTTTTGTGTTTTATGTAGAGACAGGGTCTCACTGAGTTGCTTAGCACCTCGCTGTTGCTGAGGCTGGCTTTGAACTCGCGATTCTCCCGTCTCAGCCTCCCAAAGTGCTGGGATTACAGGTGCTTGTGCCACCATGCCTGGCTTATCCTTGTGGAATATTTACTTGCAAAGTTTTTAATGTCTTTATCTAAGGTACAAGGCAACTGTGAATGTAGGGAGTGTGTGAATGAGTAGTCTGTAGCTTAACAGTATTATTCTATAAGCATTCAATATGTATTCAGATTTCATACCAAGCAAAACACCCATAAGGATCCATTGGAATTTTATGTTAAGACTGTTGAACAAGAATTCTAAACCACAACAAAAACATTTTTTTACCCAATTTCAGACCATTCTGTCATTTCTAATTGCATTAGATACAGTTGACTTTACTTTCTCAGGTCTGCACTCTTTTGCTAAGGGATATTGATTAGACATGACAAACAACCTCTTTGAACTGAGTCCCCTCCCTTGTTATAATGGGGGTGAAACGCTTAACTTACCCTGTTGTCATGAGAATTTAAAAGAGGATGAAAGAGAATTGCAGCCCCCTATTCCTCCATAAATGGTAGCAATTATCTTAAGATCATCCTCAACGCCCAGAGAGATTTTCTAGAGACACATAACACTATAATTTTATGTCAGGTGAAATCTTTCCACCCCTTTACTTAGCTGCTGGGGAAAAGTCTGGTCCCTATCTAAAATGTTACTTTGTGTTGTTTATGATTATGAGAGATAGGCATATATAAAACTTTCCAGAAGCTGGACATGGTGGCACACGCCTGTAATCCCAGCAGCTCGGGAGGCTGAAGCCGAAAGATCTCAAGTTCAAAGCCAGCCTCAGCAATGGCGAGGTGCTAAGCAACTCAGTGAGACCCTGTCTCTAAATACAAAAAAGGGCTGGGGATGTGGCTCAGTGGTTAAACACCCCTGAATTCAATCCCTGCTACCAAAAAAACCCCCACACTTTCCAGAACATTTATTTTTGAATATATACCAAAGTTTAATTTCAAGATTACCTCCTGGTTGGGACTTTTTTGGAAAAGCAAATGGTTAGATTATCATAGCCAGACTGTACATAAGGAACAAGAGCATCTGATTAAACGTTACTAGTCTTCTGACCTTAGGTCAGTTGAAAGACTAGGTGGGCAGGGAGGGATCATCACTCTCCTCGAAAATTCTCATTAAAGAATATCAGAGAGCCCGGCATGGTGGCCATGCCTGTAATCCCAGCAGCTCAGGAGGCTGAGGCAGGAGAATCACGAGTCAAAGCCAGCCTCAGCAAAGTGAGGTACTAAGCAACTCAGTGAGACCCTGTCTCTAAATAAAGTACAGAATGGGGCTGGTGGTGTGGCTCAGTGGTCAAATGCCCTTGAGTTCAATCCCTAGTTACCCCTCCACCAAAAAAAGAATGAGAATTGCTTAAGTATTTTTATCAGAAATTCTAATTACTTCCTAGAATCAGGTTATGAGATACATTCTCGAAAAGTTATTTCAAACAGGTTTAATATTTCACAATTTTTTTTGGTACTAAAGATTTAAACCAGGGGCACTTTACCATTCAGCTACATCCCCAGCCCTTTTTATTTTTTATTTAGAGACAGGATCTCACCAAGTTGCTTAGGGCCTTGCTAAGTTGCTGAGACTGGCTTTGAACTTGAAATCTTCCTGCCTCAGCTTCCTGAGATGCTGGGACTATATGTGTGTGCCACTGCGCCTGGTTCACAATCAAATTTCTGAGAAAAAGAAAAGGTGATTTGAGAATTTGCCAAGAAAAAAAGTGCCTCCTCCCCAAGGTTCTGAATTTTTATCATTGGAACACTAAGGAGGAGATACCAGTGTGAATATACAGTATTGTGTGGGATGATGATGTACCTTAGTATTCTTAAACATTTTAAAACATGGCTGGAGGGACATTCCATCAAGAGCTAACAAAGATTATCAATTATCTCTGCAATAATTGATAATAGATTATGGGAGATTTTCAATTTTTCCACTATATATTTTTAAAATTTTGTGTTCTTTAAATATCAAGCATGCATTACTTCTATAATGATAATGATGGAAATATATTTCACAGAACGTCAAGCCAGTTTTTTTTTTAATATTTATTTTTTAGTTGTAGGTGGACAGAATATCTTTATTTTTATGTGGTGCTGAGGATCGAACCCAGTGCCTCCTGCGTGCTAGGCGAGCACGCTACCACTGCGCCATAACCCCAGCCCCTGTCAAGCCAGTTTTGGTAGCTCAGGGATGTATCACCACTAGCCCCCTTGAGTCCATTTTCATTCCAAAGTCCAACCAGTTGATTAGACAACCCGAGCAACCTTGGCTCTGAGGAGCTGAGGTATAGCAGTGGTGTTCATACTTTAGCTGCATCACAATCCCCCAGAGGACTGGTAAAAATGCAGGTCACTGGGTCCCAGTCGTCGAGTTCCTGACTGGGCAAGCCTAGTAGAAATGTGCATTTCTACCCAGATCCCATGTGATGCTGCTGGTCTGGGGAGCACGCTTGACTAGCCGCAGAGGCACTGTAAAGAAAATTTCAGTGGGAGAATGGAAGCCTAAGCAAAACAAACAGGATGAACTTCACTGACTTCCCACTTTTGCCTCTGGCTGGCTTGTAGTTATTTTTGAGGAGATGAACTTGATTTGACTGACTCTATTTAATAAGAAGTTGTGCTAGATAAGGGTTATGCCATATCTTATTAAGTGAGTGCCTGATTCAGAGGCTTTTCAATTAAGTCCGGTGTCCTCTGGGGCTTGAGAACCCATCTGGGGTTGGCTGTCTACATTAGGGGCTTCACCACCTAGGGGATGGCTGTGGTTTCTCACCCTCAGCAATGGCCACTGGTCTTGGTTTTTCTGAACCCTGAGTGGTGACACTGAGGGCGATGGGGTAGTGGCTTTTGCAATGCTAATTTCCTGCTTAGGAAGCAGCATGGGGGGTATTATTGGAGGTAAAACCCAGCCCCATAGTAATCTACCAATTACATATGTATTCATTCTTTTTTGTTATTGGTGGTAAAATACAGCTAACATAAAATTTACTATTTTAACTATTTTTAACTGTCTAGTTCACTGGCATGAAGTATATTTAGAGTGTTGTGCAACCATCATCACTGTTCATGGTTTCATCATCCCACATTGAAATCCTATAACCATTATTACATACATATGTTTGTGTATGTATATGTGTGTGGTTTTTGAAATATTTTTTTTAGTTGTAGATAGACACAGTGCCTTTATTTAATTTAATTTAATTAATTTATTTTTTGGTACTGGGGATTGAACTCAGGGGCACTCGACCACCGAGCCACATCCCCAGCCCTATTTTGTGTTCTATGTAGAGACAGGGTCTCACTGAGTTGCTTAGCACCTCGCCATTGCTGAGGCTGGCTTTGAACTCGCCATTCTCCTGTCTCAGCCTCCCAAAGTGCTGGGATTACAAGCGTGAGCCACCGCGCCCGGCTTTCACCCATTTTTTTTTTTTTTTTTTTTTTTTAATTTTTTTTTTAAATTTTTTTTTTTAGTTGTTGATGGATCTTTATTTTATTCATTTATTATTTATATGTGGTGCTGAGGATCGAACCCAGTGCTTCACGCATGCTAGGCAAGCGCTCTACCACTGAGCTACAGCCCCAGCCCGGCTTTCACCCATTTTAAAGTGTATAATTCAAAAGTTTTTAGTATTTTCACAATTGTACAGCCATCAAGACAATCACTTTTAGAACACTCTTGTCACTCCAAAAGGAAACTCTATATCCATTCGATGTCTCTCCCCAGTTCCCTCCGGCTGCTAGAGACCACTAATCTACTTTCTGTCTCTATGGATTTTCCTATTCTGGACATTTCATATAAATGGAATCATATAGTCTGTGGCCTTTTATGACTGGCTTAGACTTAGTGTCATATTTTCAAGAGTCATCTGTTATACCATGAACCAATACTTTATTCCCTTGTGCATTCACTCTTTTTTTTAAAAAGTTTTTGGCATTTTATTCAGCTCCAAAAAGTCTGAGACTATATCTACTTTATTTACTTCTACCTATGTTTAGCAGTGCTCAATACATTTTTTTTAGAGGATAACATTTCATTTCTCTGGTTGTAAGTGATATAGAATCACAACATACATGCAGTCATACATAAAGTTAGGGTTATGATGACCATCATATTCTACCACCTTTACTGTTCCCATGCCCCCTCCCCCCTTACACCCCTGTGAACAGAGTTCCTCCATTGTTCCCATGTCCTTCTCCACATTATGGATCAGCATCCACTTATCAATGAATACATTCGGCATTTGGTTTTCTGAGATTGGCTTACTTCACTTAGCATGATGTTCTCCAACTCCATCCATTCACCTGCAAATGCCACAATTTTATTCTCTTTCATTGCTGAGTAATATTCCATTGTGTATATATACCACAGTTTCTTTATCCATTCATCTATCAAAGGGCATCTAGGTTGGTTCCACAGTTTAGCTATTGTGAATTGAGCTGCTATAAACATTGAAGTGGCTGCGTCACTGTAGTA